>CAUYQG010060826.1:0-77443 GCA_963574415.1 Tarsius wallacei | reverse complement strand
TCTTCCGATCTGAGATCATGGAAAGGAGATGGAGTAACAGGTCTTGTCACTCACTCATGCAACAAACATTCACGACGCCATTGCTGCATGCCAGACGTGGGCTTAGTTCTGGGGACAGAGATGAATCAGGCATGGCCCCTGCCCTGGAAGAGCTCATAGTCTCCCCTCAGGTGGCTGGTTGGGAGCACGTTCTGACAGTCTGTGGGAAGCTCATCTTAGCTGCAGGGAAGAGGTGAACTAGAGAGAGCAAGAGACAACTTCTGCAGTGATTCCGGCAGAAGGTGATAGTGACCTGGACCAGAGTCAAGCCTATTGAGGAGGTAACATCACAGGACTCTGGGGACTGCTGATCTGAGGATGGGGAGGGAGAAGAGTGAAGACAAGGCCTATGTGACTTGGGGAGCAGAGCTTGGCTGAGACACAAGCCATCCGTGGAGAGAAGAGGGAGTTGGATTGTAAAGGGTCTCAGGATGTTTAGGTGTCCGTGTCCAGTAGGCTGTTGGACAAGCAGGTCTGGGCTAAGCTGGCAGTTCCAGAGGGGTCAGTCTTGTGTGGCCATGGAAACCATCACAGTGGATGATGGCGAGAGGAGTGAAAAGAAACAAGGGCCGAGGGCAGGGTTCCCAGGGGCTCCCACAATGACTGGGCAGGAGAAAGAGGAGCCTACTAGAAGGACAGACCAGGGCAGTGAGAGAAACACGGCAAGAACCAGGACAGATGGGGTCGTGGGTACCAGGGGCATTGCTGGTGTCACCACCTCAGCCACAGGGTGCTAGGAACCAAGTCCCAGAGAGGGCGGGTATGGGAACATGGGCTGGAGAGTGCACAACTGGCACCTCGAAGTTCTGGGGCTCAGACTCCATAGGACTGGCGCCTCCTTTGGGCGAGGGTGGGAGGATCACCCTCCCTGCCCTGAAGGGAGAGAAGGTAGGCACAACTTAGAGGAGAGGATGGAAATCGAAAGGATCATTCCTGATTGGTTTAGTTTTCTCAGAGTGTCTGGAGTCTTCTGTTTAGGGTCTCCAGGATAGCACCATGGTCTGGAATGGCTGAGACTGAGGGAATGGGTGGGTGGGCTGGCCAGACACGTGGTGCAACGCAGTGCTCAAGACCAAACGGGCATTCTGGGAGGCCTGCCCATGCCGGGGCCACGCCAGGGCCTGCACTCCTCTGTCTCCACTCAGCCCAGAAGTGCCCCTTTGAAGTAGCCACTCAATAGTCAGCAAATATTTGCTGCTGCTCCTGTACGGCCCAAGGTTGGGCTGTTTTCCCTGGTGGCTCTTCAAATCTGCCAGGCATATGCAGGGACCACTGTTGGACCACGAGGCCTCATCTTTGAACAGGTCTCCATAGAGGCAGAGAAGGAATTGCCTTTGCTGCCAGGAGTGGAGTCCAAGAGCTGCTGGCAGAGAGTTCTTACAAGCCGGAGGCTGCCACTCCCCATCCTCTTCCAGCCTGATCATGCTTTGGGGCAAGCAGGAGTGGGGGTAACTCTGGCCCAACCAGGGCCTGGCTTTAGCCCATCACTCAGGACTGCAGACTGGGCTCACACATGAAAAAAAACTGAGGCTGGTGGCAGGGAAGCCACTTGCTCAGGAACACAAGCTGGGGGGGAGACTGAGAGCCTGGGCAGGAGCCTGGGTCTTCTGCCCTCAGCAGCACTAGTTTGGGGCCAGAGCTCTGGAAGGGTCTGTTTATGCTTGTGCTATCCTGCCCTTAGCTTCCCAAACATGCTTCACTCACCTCCTGGCCTTTGCACATGCTGTTTCTCCTGCCTGGAACACCCACTCCCATCTTTGTTAACTCTTATCCCACCCTGCAGCTAGCAATGCCCCCCATGTCCAGGAAGTCTGTCCTGACCCCGGGCAGGTTTAGAGGCCCCCTGCATGCCCTCACAACCTCCTGTGGGGAAAGTTCCCTCTGCCTCCTACTTAGTGCCCAGATTACAAGAGCCAGATTATTTGGTTTTTTTTTAGTTGGAGTCTCACTCTGTCGCCCAGGCTGGAGTGCAGTGGCATGCTCACTGCAGCCTCGACCTCCTTAGCTTAGGCGATCCTTCTGCCTCGGTCTTCCAAGTAGCTGGAACTACAGACGCATGCCACCATGCCCAGCTAGTTTTTGTGATTTATTGTAGAGATGAGGTCTCCCCAAGTTGCCCAGGTTGGTCTCGAACTCCCGGGTTCAGGCAATCCTCTCATCTCAGCCTCCCAAAGTGCTAGGATAACAGGCTGAGCCACTGTGCCTGGCCAAGAGCCAGATTCTTGAGACCATGGGTGCCTGGGACAGGATCCTGCCTGTTCACCACTGTCCAGCATGAACCGTGTACCCAGGCAGTGTTCGTTAAATGAATGAAAGGAATACATGGAGAAAGGAAGAGAGGGAGGGAGGGGAGAATATCTTCCTAAGGGCCTCGAGTCAAAGGAAAACCTTCTGCATGGACTCTGAGAGCTCGAGGAGCCTGTAGGCATTATGCAGCCACATCCCTGCCCTTTACATGGCAAGAGCCTGGGACATTAGAGGGTAAAGGATGTGCCCAAGTCTGAGTGAGCATGGTGTAGCCAGACTAGAGCCCTCCAGCAACCCTGGTTCAGAGATCTTTCCTAGTAATCATCAGGTGGCACTTCAGGGACTGTGGCAGGCCAGAAAGAGGGCGATCTCTGGGCTGGGGACTTCAGGGGCACCATGAAACTAGCCCAGAGGTGTGCAAGACTGGCGGGGCCACAGGGCTGCCAGTTCTGTCCCTCTGATCTGGCCACTGTGCAGTCCCAGCCCAGCTCCTTCTGCTAGGAGCATCTCTGTCCCAACAGCTCTTAGACCGCCCCGGGGCTGTCAACATGCTGACCTCCAGCTTCTACCTGTCACCACTGTCACAGGCAATTAGAAGAATAGTGCAGGGAGTTGCCCCAGGATCTGTGATGTATGGTGAGCAGAAGGGAGACTGCTGCCTGCAACAGTAGGATTGCAGAGCAGGCCCCCAGCAGCAGCAGCAGTGGGGATGGCAGGAGTTCTGGGCAAGCACCCAGCCAACCCCACTCTGCCTACACTGAGGTGGTCGGGGAGACAGAGGCCCAGGTGGCAGAGGGGTGTCCGAAGGTGCTGACTTCCAACGGCTCCTGTGTCCATCACGTTCACTTGACCTCCTGAAGATTCTTCCTCCCAGAGGAAAGGACTGACCTGTATTCTGGGACCTCGAGCCTGCATCTCAACAAAGGAGGGTGATTTTCACTCTCATCTGGGGCTTTGGACTCAATGATCCATTTCTTTAGTCACAGACCTGGCCTTAGAGCAAGTGTAATCACTGTTTGCTGAGTGAATGGCCAGCCCCTGTCCTCACGCACACCTCTGGAGGTCACCACTGAAGGATTCAGTTCTGTGTTTGTACCTCCTCGGGGCCACTGTCAGTGTCCACTGGTCCCTGCAATCAGTTGAGGTAATGGGGAGGTCTTCCCTGCTGGACTCTTACACCTCAGCGAGTCCTCAGGGCCCAGGCTGCAGTGTGTGCTCCATCAGTGTTGGATAGATGGATCTGTGAATGTTCTCATGCAGTGAGCACATGCTGAGCTTATGCAGGGCAGTGGAGATGCAAGTTCTGCCCTGTGGGAGTCTGCTGAGGAGACCCACGAGAACACAGAACCCCACTCCCACACTAAGGGAGGGAGAACTGAGTTGCGGACAGGACTTACAAAGATGAGCCACAGACCCAGCGGGGCCTTAAGGGCTTCCTGAACCTGAGCCTTGTGTGACTGCTGAAGGTTGTCCTGGCCTGGACAGTCAGGGGCTGGGGCCAGCTTAATAGTGTGAGCCATAGTAATGCCCCAGGAAGCACTTGAGAGCCCTTGCTGCATGCCGGTCACTGTTCCTTGTAATCCTTACAACAACCTCAGAGGTACTACAAACCATTCCCATTTTACAGAGGAGGAAATTAAGGCATGGAGATATAACTAGTAAGCAGCAGAGTCAGGATTTTGGACCCAGGCAGGGTGGCACCAGGATTACATCTCACCCACTATGCCATATCCCACCTCTCAGGGAGTCCGGGGTTCCGATTTGGTGTAGGTCACTGGTGTGGACACAAACCCATGGATGGCTGCCTCCAGGGGCTGGTGGCCTGGCATGGGGTTGAGCCCGCTTTGTCTCTTGTGTTTCAGGTCACTTTCTTGGGAATAACACAGTCATCGACATCTTGCGGCAGGCGGGGCTAGAGGTGGACCACACACCTGCAGGACAGGCCATCCACAGGTATCTGGGGAAGTGTTGGGACTGACCGTGCCTGACCACGTGCCACATAGCTGGCTGCTCCTGCATCCCTGCTCAAACTTGTGGGAGGGCTTTAAAGAAACCTCGGGTGAGATGGGGCCTCATGGGGACGGGTCTACCAGGCAGCAAGAGTGAAATGCTGGGCTGGAAGCTGAAGGTCAGATAGAAGGCTGGGAAGCCATCTTGACTGGGGCGGGGCACGGATGGGAGCAGGAACAGCATTAGGAGTGGAGAGGCACTTGGAATTTAGAGACTAGCGGGTTGCATGAGGGTAGGGGGGACTCTCAGTGCCTGGAGGACTCAATGGTTGCCTCGCCCCGAATCAAGATGGTGCCATAGAGGGATGAGCAGGGGCCTGGCCTCTTCCCTGTGCCATAGCCGCACTCTGTGGTGGCCTGACTGCCACAGCCACGCCTTGTCTTCATCTTTGTGGCCGCCTCTGGCTGTGCCCTTCACTCCTGACTTTCCTGTCAGGGCACACTCAATCTGCTCAAATGGCCACTAGCAGTCACCCTCTATTCCTGCGGGGCCTTCCCCGTCCCCCACACCCCCAGTCTGGAGGCTGCCCAAAGGTAGGGAGCAGCTCAGCCCTTCTATGGGTCCACAGCACCAGCACCAGGCCAGGCACAGCAGAAGTGTCAGTGAGAGCCAGGTTCTTGGTCCTGGGCAGCCTGGAGGTCAGTGACAAGATCCTCACACTCCAGGATTCCATGCCGCCAGTGCTCCAGCTTTCCTGCAGGAACCTTCATAACCAGCTCACAAGTCCACACAGGTAGCACAGTGTGATTTCAGCTCCTGTTCCTGGCATTATAAGACCCAGAGTTTGAAAGAAGCTTGAATAATCATAGCCAATATTTATTTGCTCACTCTGTACCGGACTGTAAACCCTTTTAACTCATTTAATTCACACAACAACCCCCCGAGGTAGGAGCTTCGGTATCTCTGCCTGATCATTGAGGAACTTGAAGCCCAGAGAGGCAAAGTCACCCTCAGAAAGACACACAGCTCCTGTAAGTGGCAATGTGGCTCTATCTAGGGCCACCTGAACTCCTAGCCACTCCCTGTACTGGCTCTGGGGGTGGGGTGAGGACGCAGACATGACTGAGACCTTGTTCTTCAGAGATGAGGCCTGGATCACCTAGAGGATATCCCC
The DNA here is from genome assembly GCA_963574415.1 of Tarsius wallacei. Lineage (NCBI taxonomy): Eukaryota > Metazoa > Chordata > Mammalia > Primates > Tarsiidae > Tarsius > Tarsius wallacei. The sequence continues at coordinate 72,033 of CAUYQG010060826.1, read as the reverse complement.
AGAGCATTGAGATGCTAGTCTCCTAGCTCCCCTGGCTCTGCAGCACTTCTGGAGGGTCTTATAAACCCTTGCACCATGACTCCGTCCCAGCCTCCCACTCTTCTCATCTTCTGAGGCAGAATGACAAGATTGCGCTTTCTGCCTGAACCGATTGAACCCAGCACAGACCAGTTGTATCAGGGGCCAGGGCCAGTGTGTGTTTGAGGGGTGGGGATTCCAAGGTAACCTCAGGGACAAGGCATTCCTCAAGTTCCCCTCTTCTCTCCTCGCCCCACCCCTCACCTCCACATCCCAAGGACCTTCCCCTTGAAGCTCATTGTGTCTGTCCAGGTCAGGGCAAGGGAGGCCTGTGGGCTGGTGAGGCTGGCAGCCTCCTATTCATCTCAGAGCCCCTACATCAGAGGAAGAAGTCCCGCACCCCCCACCCCACTCCCGTGACTTCCCCCAGAAGTCTGCTCCAAGGCTCTGCTCCAAGGGCTCTTGGCCTTAGTCTCCTGCACAGGGGAGCGAGGGGCAGGGTGGAGGGGGTGGGGATGCTGAGGAGGCTCCAACAATGAAAGCCATCATCGGCCACAGGTGCTTCCTGGATCTATCTTTTTGTCTGACTGTTTTGAATTATCTCCCCAGCAGCTGCGCGTCTCCGGGCAGCCTGCACCCTGGGAACTTGGGGTTGCCATGGGGCTGAGGGAGGAGAGGCTGAGCCGATGGCCTTCCCCTATTCCAGAAGAGAGAAGCCCCTCACCCATTGTGCCATGTGAGAGCCGACTGGGGAGGCCGGCTGCTTGCTGTCTTGGGTTCCGCCTTATCTTGCATGCCGTCTGCTCAGACACAGTTCCTGAGACCCTTCCTAACCTTCTTCCAGGGGCGGATATCCCCACAATTAATTCCCTTGGGCCACGAAAGGAGAGAATAGAACGGAAAAGAGCAGAGGATATTCCCAGGCTAAGAGTTGTATGTGTGTGCCCCTAAATGGAACATGAATTCTGCAATACGACACAGGACACTTCAGTGCCTGCCTGATAGCCAGGTCCACATGCTGTTGGCCAGCGTCAAAGAGAGGCGTGAGCCAGGCACTGTGCTAGGACCTCCTCTCATTCCTCCTCACAACAGCCCCAGGAAGTAGGTGGTATGGTCACTCCCGTCCTACAGCCAACTGCAGCTTGAGGCAGTCAGGGACTTGCCCTCAGGCACACAGCCTGTCCATTGCAGAGTCGGGCTGTGAAACCACATCAGTCTATGTCCAGCTTGAGTTCTAACAACTTAACACTGTCCTGCCTCTGCTGAAGTGTACACAGTCAATGTGAGTCAAGTGCACGAATGTATGGTTGGATGAATACATGACACAAATTATGCTAATGATATGAGTTACTAAAATGTTTTGACTGTTTACTATTTGTCAGACACTCTTCTGTCTAAGTGCTTTGCCTGTGTTTACCTGCGTAATCCTCATAAGGTACGCTGAGATAACAGGCTGCAATAACCCCATTAACAGAGCGGGAGACTGTGGCCCATCAAGGTTAGGTCACTCTCTGGAAGTTCTCCAGCCAGAGTTGTTGAATGAATGAGACCCTGACCAGGCTCACATATGCCCTCAGAGACCAGTCCAGGGCTCACTCTTACCTCCTGCTAGTCGAGGCTCAAATGTCACCTGCCAGTGACCACACCACCATCCTGAAGTGCCCTCCACCCCATCCTCTCACGTCTCTGCTCTATTTCTCCTCGGCAGGTAGCACCATCTGAGATCCTCTGTTTCACTCTGTCCTCCGCTTTGGATTGTAAGGTCTCAGAGGGCAGAAGTGCTGTCTATTTCAGTCATGCTGAAACCCATCCACCTCCTGGCATGTCCCTGGGGCAGGGTGGGTGCTCAGTAAGTATCTGCTGGCTGAAAAATTGAAGGCATGAGTCAAGACTCCATCCTTAGGACCAAACCCCCTGGCGATTTCTCCTGCCGTGACAACTCTGCCATTGAATTCCTTTCCCCGCCGCACATGGATGACATGCGCCAACACATGTGCCCCATGTGTCATTGCTCCTTTCCAGCCCTGCCGCCGGGAGCCCAGCACCCCCTCCTGAGGGGACCTCGACAAGCCTGGCCCCAGCAACCCCAGCTGCTGCTGTCCCTGCAGCCCCCTCAGCGACCCCCACCACCCCGCCAGAGGAGGAGGATCCAGCTCTGTCCCCGCACCTCCTGCTCCCCGACAGCCTGAGCCAGCTGGAGGAGTTCGGCCGGCAGAGGAAGTGGCATAAGAGACAGAGCACGCACCAGCGCCCGCGGCAGTTCAATGACCTCTGGGTCCGCATTGAGGATAGGTAAGCGGGGGAAAGCATGTCTGCCCAGGAGCTGGGGCCTCTGCAGGCAGGGTTAGCCTACCCCAGACCCCCCCACCCCACACGGCTCTGCACACTGTCACCAGACCAGCCCTGCTGTAAGGAGGCATGACAGATAGGTCCAGACAGCATGTTCACATCTGATTTTTCCAGTTTTATTCCCAGAACAAGAGCAAGTACAATTCTCTTCATTTTATTTATCTATCTATTTATTTTTTAGTCAGGGTATCACTCTGTTGCCCAGGCTGGAATGCAATGACATGATGGATCAAAGCTCACCGCAGCCACGACCTCCTGGGTTCAGGCGATCCTTCCATCTCAGTCTCCTGAATACCTGGGACTACAGGCACATGCCACCATGCTCAGCTCATTTTTTAAATTTTTTGTAGAGACAAAGTCTTGCTATGTTGCCTAGACTGGTCTCGAATTCCTGGGCTCAAGCAGTCCTCTCACCTCGGCTTCCCAAAGTGCTGAGATTATAGGTGTGAGCCAACACGTCCGGCCAATTGTCTTCATTTTAAAGATGAGGAAATGGAAGCTTCATTCAGGTGCAGTGGACAGAAGTGTGTTTTGCGCTTGTCTTCCGTGGGACACACCTATGCAAAGCGGGCTCCATTTGTCCCATGATAATGGAGGCAAAATAGGAGAAAGTGGAACAGGCTAGCTACACCAGAGAGCTATAAGCTTCTTGTGCCAGGGAGGCCCGAATAGATTGTGGTTGGCTAACTTTCTCCCATCTGGTTGGGCTGAAGAAGAAAGTTTCCACCGACAAGCAGGTAGGGAGGCTGCTGAGGGCACCCTGCTCTGTGAGAGAAGTGGGACAGGGTAACCGCTGCCCTTGATGCTGTGGGCTGTGTCTCAGGAGCAGATAAGGATTTGTGATAAACCTTATTGAAAATGGGCGGGCACAAAAATCATCCTAATGTACTAAGACCCTTCTGTCCTCTTCCTATAAGCCCTCCCATCACCTGCACCACTCTACTGGACCTGTCTGTCACCAAAGCTCCTGCTGTAACCAAGATGCTATAGTATTTCAGTACAGAGCAGTCTCCCTAGATTCCACTTTTTGGAAGGAATTTCCATATTTGGTGAGCAGTGTCACCAGAGCACTGTGGATATCCCAGGGAGGGACTGTCAGTGAAGGGGTAGAGTCCGACCCACTGCAGTAGCCCAGCCCTGGACATGACATGACCAGCAGTGGGCTATGGGATGTCAGGATTTTCCTCAGCAAGGATCACCTGAACCCAGGAGGTCAAGGCTGCAGTGAGCCATAATCAATCATGCCACTCTGGCCTGGGTGACAGAGTAAGACTTTGACTCAAAAAAAAGAAAAGAAAAGGAGAAGACCTCCAGAATATAAGAATCGAGCCCATTGATCCTTTGGACATTGGTTTCAAAGCGCCTGACTTGGGTTCCTGAGAAATGTACTTCTGCAGAGCCCCCGCCTGCCCTGCCTGCCCGAGGAGGAGGCATTGCTGTAGCTGAATTGGCTATGACACATTTGGGTCATGCGCCCAGCATGGGCTGCCCCCTTCTAACTGGGAGCGAGAGCATAGAGTTACCGAGAACCACTTCCTTCAGTGTGGGGAGGGCGTGCAGGCTGCAAGGGAGGCGCAGGCAAGTGAAGGAGCTGGCAGCCCGAGGTAAGAGTTCCAATTAGGCTGGTCATCAGAGCCCTGATCAACACGCCAGGGTGACCAGGAGACCTGGCCAGCAGTGGGGCCAACCCATGGGGTGACAGAAGGCTGGGCTGTCAGCTCCAGCAGCAGGCCTCTAGCCCCTAACCATGTCTGAAAGGTAAATTTCTGCAAATGACTCCAAACAGCTTCCTTCTCACAACACGTAGCTCTGAAACACAGAGCCTGATTTCAGGAGAAGAAAACAGCTTTTCTTTGGCAAGAGGGGAGCTCCTTCTCCATCCCAAAAGGTAGATTGTGCTTGGCTAACTTTCTCCCATCTGGTTGGGCTGAAGAAGAAAGTTTCCACCGACGAGCAGCCTGTTTGTTGAAGATTTCTTGCTGCCTCTGGGAAGCAGGCCCTGAGCTTCCCAAGAGGCCCAGGTGCAGAGCACAGCCTCCGTTGCTCCCGGGGGACCCACCCCACACTTCTGCAGTCCCCACATTTCCAATTTTCTGAGAGGGAGCAGAGGAGAGCTCTCTGGGGGTGACCAGGGCCCATTGGTGGCCCTTATAACACAGGCATGTCCCTAGAAGCTTTAGTTCTGTTCAAGAGTGTTCTCATTTTTCTCCTCCCAAACCGCATTAGAGCTGTCCCCTCCTCTCTGTCACCTCTTCCACCTTATCTTGTGCTGTGACCCTGTGGGCTCCTGGTGGGTCTCCTGGCCTGAAGCCTTGCCCTCATGCATGACCCTCCTTCAGCCTGAGGTCCTGCAGTGCCCCCACACCACCGCTCAGCCTGGGTGCAGGGACTTCCCCTCCCTTCTGCCCCATCCACTGCCCTCTCCCTCAGAATCTGCCGACCTTGTCCTTGCCAGGCTGCGTGCTGCCCCACCTTGTCCTACTCCTGTCTCTGCTTAGGGTGTGGAGCTGGTGGACATTTGTCAAGTTCCCCCCATGCCAGGTACCCGCCTTCATCCAATCCCTCATCCTGCCCCAAATCATGAAGACAGGCCCATTTCACACATGCAGACTCAGCAGATCAGGTAACTGGGCTGACCATGTAGAGAGCTACGCAGGCATCTGACACCAAGGGCAACCAACATTGCCCACTGCCATGTGGTTGCGCTTCCCACCTTCTCTGTTCCCCCGCCCCCACAGTGCCTATATGTGCCCCTGTCTTGGTATAGTCCTCTGGACTGCGGTCTCTTCTGTGTGTCTTGGGGCAGGGAGGCCCTGAGGACAGATCTGGGTGGAGGGAGTGAGTGTGAGAAGGAAGGAGTGAGACCAGGATGCGCCTGTGAGCACCGGACCCGGACACCACCTGGAGCAGACTGGCCCCCTTGCCCCTCATTACCCGAGATGTAAACACACACTGGAGGAAGTTTAGAGAAGCAGCAGCCCGTGGCAGGATGATTTATGGGAACCGTGGAAAGGGCGGAGCATGTGTCCACAGATGGCTGCATGGCGGCAAAGCATTGTCAGCAAACCTTCACCTCTGAGAGCCAGAGGAGGGCAGGGCAGGATTGTGACAGAGGCAAGCTGGGGCATTTCTGTGCAGCATGGAGCCTGTGGCAGCCCTTCTGTTTCTCCTTTTATGCAGTTAGGGCCTTCACAGCTCTCTGGAGGTGATGCCAGCTCTTGTTCTCCAAGTCCACAGCTGGCTGGGATAGGGGACCATGGCAGAAATATGGGAGCAGAGTATCAGGCCATCCAGATTGGAAAGACAATCATGAGGGCAGGTGTAGGGAAGAGGGCCTTCCGAGTACCAGGCATGGTCCAAAGCAAGGCAGAGACGGTGATGCAACAGATGCAGAGCTTTGTGGATGCCACCATGTAGAGACAAGGGGTACAGGATACACATACTCCAGGGGTCGTTGCTATCTGGGCCTCAGTTTCCCCTGAGGTCTGAGCAAATGGCCAAAGCCCTCAAGGAGTGGAAGAGACACAGTGCTCCTCCCCCATGGGGAGTGTCTGTGAACCTCCTGCTGGTCCGGGTGGTCAGAGTTACCATGTGATGCCTGGACCCCATCACATTAGAGGCAGAAGATGCCCCCGTGAGAAATGGGAAGCAGAGTCAACCAATGAATGAAAGCACAGAAAAACTCAGGCAGAATGAGGTTCAAGTCTACCCTCCCTCCCTTTTACCTACTTTGGGGTTTAGAGATTAAGATGATACAGTACTTGTAAAGCTCTGGTCAGCTTCTGACTACCAGAAGCACTCCATAACGCTGTGGCTCCTGTTGGTGCCTGTGACTTTCAGAGTCTCTGGTCTGAGATGCCTCACCCACCCCCCTATCCCAGCAGGAAGCTGCTCAGGGGCCTTTAGAAGATCTTAGGCTTAAAGCCCTTAAGTGGGCTATTGGGTTGGTGCTGTGAACTCCCCCCAGTTTGACAGGAGCATGTTGGGCACATACTGTGTTCAGTGCTGGTGAGGGACTGGAACAGGAGGAGTCTTGGATCATAGTCAGGGATAGATGGCTCCCCAGTATGGTGTCACTGAAGAACCCCGAGCCACATTCCATAGACCATGCCTCAGCTCTCCTAGGTGACCTTGGCAAGTTCCACCTCCTCTCTGGGCCCTAGTTTTCCATCTCAGGAATAGACAGACCTTTCTACCTGTGGTCTGCTATGAAGCTATTAGAAAACATGCCAGACTGTCTGTCCTGTGTCTGAGAAGGAATCCGTCAGAAATGATCCAGCAAGGAAGGGTGAAGGCATTCCCAGCACAGAATGATGTGGACAAAGGTGTGGAGGCTGGTGGGACCCTAGACATGCAGAAGTCTTAGATAGGTGACTCAGTTGCTTTGGCTATCTCCCTACATCTGACCTGCTTGGCCCAGAGAGGCTGAGGCCCAGACTGAAGTCACAGCAGGGTGTCCTCTGGCTCATCCCATCAAGTGCTTCAACTTCAGGTTGCAGGGCCACCCACCACCCAGGCCCTGTATACCCCAAACCCAGTCTCCCCTGCATCTCCTTGAAGCTCTCCAAGGAGATTACCCAAGGCACAGCCCACCAGCCCCTCATATTGGCAAGAAAGCTATGACCCGAGATGCCTAGAACTCGGGATGGCACTTGGAAGCTCTCAGTGTCAAGATCAGCCCCTACTCCAGGAAGCCCCTTGGAGGGTCTTCCAGGGTAGATGGCTGGCAGTGTCTCAGGTGCCAGCCTTACTCTTCTGTGCTTTCTGCCTTGGGCTTCCACCTAAGAACTCACTTTGGCTTCTGCCACTGAAAAGCATGTTGAAGTCTGTGGGTCTATTCCTGCTCCTTCATAGTATAGCTGGGGAAACTGAGGCCTGGAGGACAGCACTTGCCCAAAGTCACACAGCAAATCAGGAGCATAGTACAGGCTAGAACATAGTATAGGCTTATGCCTTCCGCCCGAGTAGAGGGCCCCTTCCTCACTTGAGGGTCCCTGTCGACTCAGAGCAGACTCGGCCCTTGGTGCCAGCCATCTGCAGAGCCTGGGAACACTCACAGTGTTTGGTTTGGCTGCTTTGCCATGAGACAATTTTCCCCAACATGAGCCCGGGAGGGGGCAGGGATCTGGACTGGGGACTGAGCTTTGTGAGCAGAGTGGGCCAGGGAGGTAGGTTGGGACATTTGGAGGGGCCTGTCCTCTGCATCCCCCAGTCCCACCCCATTTCCCTGGCACTCCGTCCAAGCAATAAAAAAACCCACTCAGGCTCCAAAGGGGAGTTTTCTTCTTTGGATTTCAAAGTGTGAAAGAAAATGCCTTTGGGCACCTTATGAGACATAGTTTTCATAACTCCTACTTGGTCTTGCCTTCCAGCAGTGGGACCAGCCGGAGGCCAGCCTGGGTCCCAGCTCTGGGTACCCCAAGGGGCACAGCAGGCTGTTCCCCTGAAGCCAATCCTCCAAGCCTTCCGGTTGCTTAGGCTGAAATGATGGGGCAGCAGCTAGGAAGAAAATTTTTACGGACTTCTTGTGTTGTGTGGGGGTGTGGGTTTGGAGTTTTCTTTTCATTAGAAAAGAAAGGGAGGAAAGGGACTGAGGGAGTGACCCTTACCCAGCACAGGCAAGAATCCCCTCCAGGGTAAGGCCAGAGGAAGCCTCAGTCTCCAGCCCTGGTAAGCTGCCACCCACAGGTTTTAGAGGCCTCAACCAGAAGCACCCACGCTTTACGCGTGGGCTTCCCACCAGGGGTTTGCTCATCTGCTCAGGCAGGGACAGCACCTTGGCTCAGCTCAGCCTGGGGAGACAGACTGGTCCAGGCACATTCCCTCTCTTGCAAGAAACTTGATGTCCTTTAAGCTCAGTTTCTGCATCTGAGAGATAGGAAGAATAATAAAATGACACCAAGCAGTGTCTGCTGGCACACAGTGAGTGCCCCACACATGGAGGATGTTGTTTGTGGGAGGGATACAGTTGCAAGAATGTTAATAATGATGCTAGAAATAGCCAACCTCCTCTAGTGCTCCCTACTGCCATTGTTTCAAGCACTTTATGTGTATGCAAACCGCATATGAGAGATACAGACCTATGGCATAGGGGGTCAGTGAGAAATGTACAAGGTTTTAAGGGAGCCTTAACTACCCCAGGTGGCATTGAAGGATGGGGGCAGATCATAGAAGACCACCGGGGAGGGTCATGGAGTCAGACCTTCCAAGGTGAGTGGGAAGACGGCTATAAGGCCATAGGTGTGATAGGGAGGAAAGTGTGTGCCGGGAGAGCATGAAAGGGAGGGTAGCCAGGCCACAACAGGCTGGCATGGGGGAGAAGTATGACATGCTGGATTCTGTGGGTGAGTAAGGGGCGCTGGGAGCCACCTGGACCACCCTTGCTGATTCCACATGCACCCTCCTCTTCTGACTTCTCCTCTGAGACTTTCAGAAACAAGATTGTGGTGCATCCCACCTGTAGACTTCAGGTTGCAAGGACTTTGTGTAAGACTCAGCGGGCACCTGTGGTTAGAGCATCACCAGAGGGGAGAGGAAGGGTCGGGGCAGTGAGTGAGGACCCCTCATTTTACTGACATACATCAGGTCAGGGTGCCCAGAACTCCCAAGCCAAGATCTGAGCTGAGCCCATGGGGAGGCAGGGGTGTGCTTGTTTGACCCTGGACTCCCCTGCTCACCACCAGGCTGAGGCTGAGGTTGAGGCAGAGACAGGACCATGTGAGAGGCATTCAGCCAGAACAGCGACGAAGGCTCTGGGTGATGATTATAGGCTCTCACTGTATAATCCCAGCTGTTAGGATCTCATGGCCCAGCCCAAGGACATGTGGCCTGATGACCTGGGCATGAGCAGCCTGTCAGGGCCGGGTCAAGCAATGGGAGGCAAGGAAGTACCCCAACTTCAGACCCCATGGAGACTGCCCTGCCCTGTTTCCACCAGCCTATCCCATGCATCTGCTAGTGGGCACCTAGGTATGCCCAGTCTAGATTCTGGCTGTGCTGTGGGTCCTGTAGCAAGTTACTTAACCTCTCAGTATCTTGGTTTCCTCATAAGCACAATGGGGATAGCAGTCGTCCCTGCCTCCTAGTGTTGTCATGAGGAGGAAAGGTCAAGGTCTGGCAAGTGCTTTGCACAGAGCCTGGCATAGGGGCAGGGATCTCCAAGTATTTCTTTCATCTGCTGGGAGTGCCTCCCCCCATGTGGGCTACTCATTCTGCCTTCTTAGCCAGCTGCAGCATCCTCTCTTCCAGGAGGCCTTCCTAGCCCCACATTGAACTGGGGTCCCCTGTGTGCTGGCTGGCCCCTGGCCCTCACCTCTGGTGTGATGGAGCTTGTGGGTCCCTGCATCTCATCTCCATCTGTCTCCTGGCTGCCCTGGATCCCTGAGGGCAGTCTCGGCTGCTACTTCTGGGCCCAGCTTTTTTCTGTATCCCAGAACCTGTCTCTCTCATCCACAGGCCTCCTGGCTAACTCCCGCCCTTGTGGCTTCTCTGTTAAGCCTCTGTCATTGTCCACTCTCCTCCTCAGTCCATATCTTACCTTCGGTCTCTCTCTTGGCTCGTCCATTTGCTTTTGCTCATTGTTGCTTTCCTGGGCTTCAGCCAGTAACCTGGTCCTGCATTCCATCTTGCCCCATCCCTCTCTCCAGCTTCCCAAGGCCACCACATGCTGGGCTCAGGTCAGCCTGCCAATTCACACCCGTGCGTAATCTCTTTTTATTTCTTTCTGTCTCACTCTATTTGTCACAAAGGCTTTCTTGAGCCAAAAATCTCACCTGTTACCTCCCAAACTAGATTCTGTTTCTGTGCATTTATGAAGGACTGCACTTTTTACTCAACACATCCTGCCCATTGGACACACAACCCTTCTTCCCTCTGTGAGCCCACCACTAGGTAACCTCTCTGGCTACCACATAGCCTCTCTGAACCTCGATTTTCTTAGTGGTGGAAAGGGAATGATGAGAGCCATTCGGAAGGTTTGGTGTGAGGACCAGAAGTAACGTTTGTGAAGTGCCGGACTCATAAAGACTGCTTGAGAGAGGCAGTTTTCATGTGAGAGTGTGGAGTTGCCTGTCTTACTTTCTGTGTGATTCGGTTGTTTGCCTGGGAAGAGTGCAGGCAGCCGGGCTCCCGTATGGGTCAGTGAATCTATCTCTTCCCTAATATAAATTCTTTCTGCCTGGGACCTATTCTCTTGAGTGATCACTCTTGACGCCCTCGGCCCCCAGGGCCTGGTCTGGCCCGGCCCCCGGAGCCAGGCACAGGAGGGTCAGTATGGCCTCCAGAGCTTACCTGGGCTGGCTCTATGGCTCTTGGCTGCTTACTTTCCCTGCCCAAGTCCCTGGTTTCCTTCTCCATTTAGAGAAAAGGAGATAAAATCGGATCTAAGCCCTAAGGCTTCTGCCCTGAAGTGACCGATGGTCACTCTGCCCTGTGTTTCCTCCTTTCCAGCACCACCGCCTCACCACCACCCCTGCCCCTCCAGCCCACCCACAGCTCCGGGACTGCCAAGCCCCCCTTCCAGCTCTCGGACCAGCTCCAACAGCAAGACCCACCAGGGTCCACCAGCGGCTCAGCACCTAGCCGCACACACCCCACCCTGGGCCTCCTGCCTGTCGCCGCCACCATCGCTGCCCCCTTCCTGCTGCACAGCCTTGGGCCCTCCTGACCTTGGCCACCTCCTGCAGAGAAGCCAGAGAAACCACCTGAGGGTCTGCGGCCGCACCCCGTCACTCCTGCCACCACCACCACCTCCAGGGGTACCCGAAACATGCAGGGCAGTCCAGACGAGACGGGCTAGAACACTAGAGCTTGATTGTACCCAAGTTACATCTTCTTTTTTGTAGAAGGATCTTAATTTCCCATAGTGCTATGGGGCTCTTTTGTAAAATATGTGTCCATATTAAAAAAGAAAAGTGTATTTATTCTACCGATAAAACTATTTTTATGTGGCCTATGTTATAACCCCTTAATTTGCCCCAGGGCCAACCCAGGGGGGGACTCCAGGTGGCCAAGACATCTGTGACCTCCTGTGGACTGTGGCTCTGAACTGGCTTGCTCCTGGATCACCGAAGCTTCCTGGGTCTGGGTTTGGCTTCTCCCGCTGTGGGGACCTCAGAGGGAGGGGCAGACAGACAGGCTTGGCTTTTGTGAAGCTGCATTTGGGAACCAGAGGTGTGAATGCTGACTGTCCTCCCCTCCAGCCCTGGATGCATCCCAGGGCTAGGGAAGACATGTCAGGAAAGAGAATGCTGCTATTTTGAAAACCCTGAGTGTCTGTGAACTGGCCCTCCATAGCTCTTGGTAAGTGTTTCAACCAAAGTGCTGGGGTGGGCTGGGGGTGGGATGTCGTGGTCCCCAGCCCCCAGTAACGGATCCAAAGAGAGCAAGGTGGGTTGCCCAAGGTCATGCAGCACGTGAGCAAAGACACGAGTCCAGACCTCTCTGTTCTGGTACATAGTTAATACAAGAGAGGCTGTTGAAATCATGGCTAAATGGACTGAGCTGGGCCAAGGGACGGGAGTGGGCACAGAAGGGCAGTTTTAGAGATAGAGCTCCCAGAGTCCTGTGGTGATAATCATGGTGATGAGAACTGCATTTGTCCAAAGTCCGCAGCGAGTAAGAGGCAGGCGTTTTGCACAGTCACTTCATCACTGGTTCTCATGCCACTTCTGTGAGATGTGACTGTCCTCATTTCACAGATGAGAAAACTGAGCCACCCAAAGAGGTGATGGCACTTTGCTCAAGATCCCCCAGCCAGGCTGTGGCCCCAGATCAGCATGCTACAAAAGCAACCCATGCCTCCTGGTCCGTGTTCTCTGCCAGGGAAGCTCCCAGGGAGGCAGCTCTCCCTCAAGCTGGGCCCAGCACAAGCATCTCACCCCTGCCAGACCCTTTAACCAATTGCTCATGTTGGTCCCTCTGGCCAGAGGGCTCTGGCAGCAGCATGTGCCACGTGTCTCATGCTCCTACTTGTCAAATCTTGGAACCCATGAGAGGCCTTCCTGCCAAATCAGAGGCTGGGAGTTGGGCACAGCTGTGGGGTACCTGGGGAGGCAGGCAATGGAAACTTCAAGAGACTTATCCAGCCCCTCTGCTCCCCACAATGGTGGTTGGGGAGACAGAAGACTGAGGTGGGCTGACTCCCAGGCCTGAACCCCAGCTGTTCTGGTGTCTCACTAAGTACAGAGTCCTGGAACCTGGGAGCAGAAAGGGCCTTTCACTTGATGAGTCATAATAACAGTAGGAGTAATGAAAAAGCCAGAGAGGGGAGACGCTTCTCCAAAGCTGCCCAGCAGGGCAGTTCCACTAACTCGCAGCCTCACTGCTCCATGGGTTTCCCTGGCGGGCTTGCTGATGACTGATTGGCCCCAGTGCCACTGTGCCCAGCTTGGCAGCTGTCTCCCTTCTGGGATGGTACAACTCTGGGCAGCTCATGGGACAGTCAGAAGTCCCACGGGCATCTTGGCAGGCAGTTGAATTCTTTCCAGCTCAGCCCCGATGGACATGCTTGAGCTTGAGACCTGGCAGGAGCCTGGAGCTCTGCCTCAGCGGGTCCAGCCAGCCTCATGGGCACCACGCTATAAACTGAACTTGACCTTGGCCAGGGACTGGAGTCGGTTTATCCTTGGCAAAAATGCGACTTCCTATTTCTGAGCGGGAAGGGGCTTAGCTGACTTATAAAGCAGGCTCAGAAGTTGGACATCAAACGGATCGTGCAGAGTGCTATTTGGATGAGATAAGTGTAAAGGAATTAGAAGCACACAGGCCAGATTCCCCTCTGTTTGGGGCAGAGTATGGCATGCAATGTATTGAGATGGAGCTTGAGGTTAATTAAAGATGAAGCATTTGGGTAAACAGTCCAGGCACCTGACCGTGTGCCCAGATCTGTGCCAGGCATGGAGCCAAGAAGGTAAATTAATGCAGTGTGTAATTACTGAGCGCAGGCAATGCCAGGCTCTGTATTGGAGTTGAATCTAACCACCTTCCTTGGCCTAGAGGAACTCATCATCAAGATGGGACAAGCAGCCCTGTCCTAGGTTTTCCTGTCCTGACCCCTGACTTCAGGCAGATTCAGTCTTAGTCTTAACGAGATGCCTTTTCTGGGCAGATTGGGGGATCCCAAACTCTCTCTTAACTGAACCTTCAGATGTTTAGAGAAAGATGGCTAGGTCAGCTGATCGGGTGAACAGATGCTGACAGGAGAGCCAGAGCCCATGTGGTCAGACCTGAAGCCAAAGTTCACTGGTCGCTGGGGACCACCAGTTGGCTAGGGTTTGAAATGAACTCAACTTGCTGACTTATGTCCCAGAAGACCTGAGGCACACAGACAGGAGTGTGCATGACTGGGGCTCATGATTTCGCTCTTCTTGGGCCAGAGAACTGCCATTCCATAAGCAGCCACTCAGACTTCTGGAACAAGCTATCCACCATCTACAGACATTTCTTCCAGAAATGTTCTATGTGCCTAGCTTCATAAAATGCCTCGGTTCCTCTGAGAGCTTTCCGTACATTTCTTAGGACTTTCATGTTTGACCTTGAGGCAGGCAGGAAAGATGGAAGGCCCAAAAACCCAATGAGTCAAATGACTTGCCTTAGGTTGAGCAGCATGCTGGTGTGGCCCTAGGTCCCCCTCTCTCAGAAAGCTGGCTGTGTGATCAAGGGATCTCTGAGACAGGACAAAGGATCATGCCTCTGGTCTTCCTCCATGGCTGACCTGATGCACCAACAGCCAGGTAAATGCAGGGAGGACCCCATCACCCACAGTGGAGGTGTGAGGGTTAGGCTTACCAGGGAGCTGCAGCAGGTCACTGAGGCCCCTCCAACCCTGAGAGGCAAAGGTCTGGAATCCACAAACCATAGAACCTTGTGCCAATTGTGAGCAAATTTCCCCATGCACCAAAAGACCCTGAATGTATTTTCTTCATGCTAACTTCTCTGTCATCTACAACTTCCTGGCCTCAGCTAGACTTGGGCAAGCCTAGGGGTTTAGACCACTTGTTCCACCTGCCCTGTCTCCAGCCCAATGCCATTGTCACAATGGATCTCACAGAGGGAGGAAAGTCTAGTTAACACAGCGTGAAGGACTAGAGAAGTTCTGCTCAGGAATTGCAGCTTTGAGGGTATCCTGTGTAGCAGAGAACAGAACTGGGTCTGGTGATGGTTTTTCAGTGACCATAGGATAAGAACCACAGCCTGACATTTAGACTCTCCATGACCTAGCCCTGCTGACTCAACCAGCCACATCTTTCATCCTCCCACCCTCTGTCTGATCAGGCTGAATCTCAGTCATTTCTAAAAAAGACAAAATATTGCACATATGTACCTCCTCCTAGAAGCCCCCTCTGATTTCTTTATGCTTTCTTGGCATCAATCACGATACCCACTTCCCAGTGCTGTGACTGTCTAGTTCTGTATCTGCTCCCCCATTGGACTGTGAACCACTTGATGGCAAAGTCATGTGAACTCATCCTTGTATCCTCATCTGACCCAAAGGTGGTGCTCTGTAGATGTGCAGAGGGGGAAAGAGGGAAGGAAAGAAGCCAAGAGAGAGAGGAAGAAAGGAATGAAAGCAGAAAAGGAGAGAGGCAAACCTTAGCTCTGCCAGTGGAATAATTTCTACCAAGCCAAAGCTGTCCACAGATAGACTGGTGCCCCTGAAGGTGGTAAGTTTCCTGTCAGGAGAGGTGTTCGAGCAGGAGCAATGTGCTCGCTGGCTGGGAGTGTGGCAGGAGAGGGAAAGCCTTGGCAAGGGACCGGTGTAGGTGATATCAGGGGTCCCTCCTGGCTCTGTTATGCTCAGTTTCTTTGAACATTGTTATTTTTCCAAAAATTCATCTAAGCAGCCAAAAACAATCACCCCGGCTGGCTGTCTAAACCCGTAAGGCTCAGGAATCAGTCCAGCCTCCTCCACCCACAGCCACCGCGCCTCTCGTGTTCCTCCTTCTTCAGCAACCCTGGCAGGCTTGCCTGCTGCTCCTGGGCAGGGGGGCTTCTGGGAGGTGAGAGAGGGCTGGACTAGAACGCAAGCCCCGGGCCCCAGCCCGGAGCTCCTTCCCTTTCTGCCAGCCCTCTCGACCCCGGGGCAGGAAGAAAGGGCTCTCGAGAACTGATGGAGCCGCTCCCTGGTCCTTTCCAGGGGTCTTCAGCTCACCCCATCTTTTCTTCAAACGGGAGTGAGTGCTTCCTTTCCGGAGACACTCTGGGTACTCCTTCACTTTGCTAGGTGACCTTGGGCAAGCCCCTGTCTCCTCTGAGCCTTCATTTCCTCGTTTATCAAATGTCCTGCCTGGGCTAGGGTGAGGAGTGTGGGGTATGACGTGTACAACCTTGGTGCTCCACGTGGGTGAGGTACAAGCCCATCCCAGGCTCAGTGTTTGGCTGAGCCTGCATGGGATTGGAAGCATGTGGCAGGCAGGAAAAGTGACAGAGTTGCATGCCTTGAAGGGCCCCTCCACCCCAAGTCCTGCTGTGGGGAAAGTGGGTTTTGAATGGGATTCAAGGCTCAGATGTTTCCAGTGAGCTGCCAGACAAAGGGCTCTCAGACTTCGTGGGTTCCTGGGGGCTGGGGAGGGTAGGGGGCTGATGCTTGGCCAAAGGAGGCTCTCACCCAGAGCAGGGAAAGCCAGAGGCTGCTCCATCCCTGAGCCTTACAGAGCTCACAGTCGTCCTGACTTGACTCACTGTGACACGAGCTTCAGATGTCAATGTATTTGAAAGGTACTCATGATGTGTTCTGTAACCACCTCTGCCCTCACCTCTGTGAATTATCATGAAGAGTTCTTTAAGAATATAATGGAAGACAAAGAAAGATGCTATTAATGTTATTTTGCCAAAAATATTTTTGTAGCATAATATATTAATAAAAGACATTGTGAATTCAGTGGCTTGCTATTTCTGTGTGAGACGGCCTCCCTCCTCCTGCCAGGGAACATCAGGGGGGCTCAGCTTTGCTTCCAGGGCCAAGGCCAGAGGCAGGGGAGCGGAGGAACTGAACAGGCCCTGTGCCTGTGCAGAGAATTGAGCAGGTTCCAGAGGGTGGCTTGAGCAGGGGTCCAGAAGCTTAAGAGGTCTCATGCCATGTGTTTGGGAAAAACTCTCAAGCATGTTTTTCCTCTGCTTTCACACCACAGCAACAGTCATCAACACAGAAGGAGACTTCTGTGATGAAGGGTATGGGGATTTTTCACACACACACCAACCAGCGGGCAGCAGCCTTGAATCCTCTGGTTCAATTTTGACAGTCTGCCTGGAGATAGGGTTGGGCCTGACCGGCGGGGCAGGGCATGGGTGAGAGTTCCAGCTGCCACTCACTTTAGCCAGCAAGCCAGGCAAGCAGGACCAGCCACTGTTACAGCATCATAAAATGAAATTATCTTCAGAAAATGTTCATAAAGCCCTGTTTCATGTCGGTCAGTTCTGGGCTTGCAAAACAGTTCCTGTGTTTTTTTTCTTAGTTTTCATTTTTTCCTCCCTGATCAGGCACAAAAAAAGAGTGATAAAATTTGCAACCTGAAGACACAAGCTCCCAGGCAAGGAAGGGCTGGAGACTTGATCTCCCTGGGCATCTCCTCCCAGTGTTTCCCCTTCTTCTACCAACCCCCTTCCCCACCTTCCTCCCACCCCACCCCCACTTCCCTGAGACCCAGGAAAGAGGCAAAGGGCTGAATAGGATAGTGACAAAGGTGAGGTGAGGAATGCAAGGGAGATCAGTGAAAGAAAAAAAATTACACAGAAAGATGGATGGAGAGGAAGCAAGGACACAGCTGGAGCGACCACCAAAGAGACGGAGACGGAGATAAGAGGAGAGGCAGATGGATGGCGCTGGAGAGATGGAGGGGGAGAAGGAAGGGGTGAACTGAGTGGGGAGACAGAAGAACACAGATGAGAGGAGACCCACTGGGGTCAGAATGCAGCAAGGTCTTGGCATGAGCAGGCTGGGGGCTGGGAGGAGGGGCCATGACCGGTGGGCCACTGGAGGCAACTCCTGGGGCCTCCTCCCAGGGAGACTGAACAACACATATTGCTCCCAGGGCCAGTCAGGCTCCCCACATTCAGCCCCTCACCCCTCAGCCCCACCCCAAAGGTTGTCCAGTCTCAGGGCCTGGGGCCGGTTGTCCAGGGGCCTGGGTCCAGTCCGGCCTTGTACCCAGGTAGTGCTTCCCCTCTACCAGCCTCGCTTTCCTCCTCTACAGTGGGGGTAATAAAAATACCTCTGGCACAGGCTGCAGTGAGGTTTAATGAGATAGTGGATGTAAAAATACCTTGGAAACCAAGGCCCAGCGCATGTGTTAGCTGTTACTACAGAACTGCAGGCAACAAGACCAGCAGTGCAGAGGGAAGGTCCTCAAACAGCCCCTGCAGCTGGAGGCCCCGGAGCGTTTGGGCATGGGGAGGCAGATTTCCAAGCAGCAACTGAGGGTATACACCTGAGAAGG
The DNA here is from genome assembly GCA_963574415.1 of Tarsius wallacei. NCBI lineage: Eukaryota > Metazoa > Chordata > Mammalia > Primates > Tarsiidae > Tarsius > Tarsius wallacei. The sequence continues at coordinate 54,232 of CAUYQG010060826.1, read as the reverse complement.
CTGGAGTCAGGATCCAAGGGCTGTGACCTCAGGCTGAGGCTACTGCCCTGTGGGCAGTGGAAGCCACCGGCAGCTTTGGAACAGAGGAGTGGTGTGATGTAGAGGAAAAGCATGATGCCCTGGGCCATCTCTTCCTCCCGTTGAGTCTCACTTTTCCCATCAATAAAGTGGGGGAAGAATAACTTCAAGTCCACAGAACGACCGTGAGGACTTAGGATAAAGTAGAGTGCTTGTGCTCTGTAGAGGCAACATGCTTTGAGTCCTTTGCTGGTGGAGATGATGATGATGAAGATGATGAGGGAGAAAGGTATTTACGGAGCCCTACCTCCCCCTACACCCCATGCCTCATCCCAGCAACAGAATGACACATGAAGCCACAAGGTCCCGAGGACTTTCTTCCGTGATGATGGGTGGGCACGGGAGGATATTGGCAGCACTACTGGGAGTCCCCTGGGAAGGGACTGACTCTGCTAAGTTGCCTCTCTACCCACTCTGGAGCGGCCCATCTCAGCCTTGTCCAAAGAGAAAGATACTAGAAGCCCCAGTCACCCTCAGCAAGGGTTGCACTTGGAAGGTGGCACTGGCTTTCCTGCCATCTGGCAGCTGCCACCAGGGGGCAGTGCTGTTTAGGCTGTGACCTTGAGTTCCAAACAGGTGACCTGAAAGAGCAAGGCGTGAATGTGGGAGCTGAAGGAGACACGACTCCCCTTTGGGCTCAGGCCCCTCATTGAGCAGAAAAGGAGACCACCAAGAGCCGGACTCAGAGGCGGAGCCAGCCAAGGGCTCTTGGCGTCTGTGAGTTGGAGACAGGCCTGGGTTTCCAGACTTCTGGGCTCCTCTTCTGGCCTCAGCCCACTATGGCTCCCCCAGGTAGCAAGCATTGAGCCCAAGAGTCCAATTCACCTCAGCTTCAAAAACGTTCCACTCTCCAAACCTGAACCCACAGGGTGCTAGGCCCTGTGCTCAGAACTGGGTCCATGTAGATTTGTTTAAGAAGAAAATCCTGCCAACTAGAGAAATGCATTCTCCCTGTCTCATACTCCCAGCAGTTCAGTGGGGGAGGCAGTCGCTGAGTACCACCAGTCAAATAGACGGTGGTTACCATCAGGGCAGAGGACTTCCTCAAGGAGTTAGAATTAATATGGAATGTGCCTCTGCTTCCTCCTGCCCGCCCTTCTTCCCTCTTTTCTTCCCCAGTAACCCTCCCTCCCAGGCCGAGCCAGAGTATGCCCAGCCAATCTCTCCAACTACACATTCCCTCACTCCCCCCAAAACATCAGGATTCAGCCACACAGAGATATTCGGGGCTCCCTGAACACATCTCCAATTTCCCAACTCCATCTCTCAGTCCCCACTGTTCCCTTCACAGCTGTCCATCCTCCATGATTTCACCTGGAAATTTCCTTCCTATTCTTCAAGGTCTAAGTTTAATTTCTACCTTTTCATAGAAGTCTGCCCCAGTTCCCCCAGCCTCACATATTACACGTCTTCTGAAGTCCCAGGCTTCATAAGCAGCCAGTCTCAGATTGTGGTTTCTGTCTTATTACCCCTAAAATACTTAAAGGGAAAAGCTCCTGCAGGAAGAGTCCAGGTCTTCTCATTCTTGCATCCCCTGAGTGAATAGTCTTTAAAATAGAGGATATGTCATTAATACCTATTTCATTAAAGTCTGAAGACTAAGTGCCATCTGAGATTAGTACCAAATTATGTTCATCAAAAGCAAAACTGAAATAAATGCAAACCCCTAGGTATAACACAGGTCTGAGCCTTCCCTCTTCTATGCCTCACTTCTAAGAGAAAACCTCCAAGTCAGTGTCTTTTAACAGGGGTAGTATCACCATTTACAGGATGTTTTGGAAATTTGGGGGGAAATGTTTGGCTTCCGTACAGTTTTTGGGGGGAGGGGTGGCTGTGGTCATGGAGCAGAGATGCTTAGTGACATGCTAAGAGCCCCACACAAAGAATTTTCCCTCGTCCTGTACACTTTTTGCACATCTTGCCAAACATTCAATAGAGAAGAAAAAAATATTTAATTATCTGAACCTAAAACCTAAATCCATTTGCTATAAACACATAGTATTTGTTTGCAAAGTTTTAATTTATACTGAATCTTCAAGGAATGCATTTGCTATGTATGTTGAGAAAAGAATGTCCTTTGTTTCATTCTGAGCTTTACCAAGAGTTGTTTGCCATGTTTGCACGCCACTGTACCCACAACACTGCCCCTGTATTTGAGATGTCAGGGCAGCACATGCCTGTACCCCTGTGTATTTTAACCGTCATGTTCACAGGAAGTCAATTATTAGGTGCAGGCTTTTGACTATTGCATTATGTCTGCAAGTGTTATTGTGCACGGAATTACCAAATTACATATTATTTTATTATAAGTGACAGTGTATCTTTTTCCTTACAGTTAGGGCATTAAACTAATTTTTTTTCTTTTTCTTTTTCTTTTTCTTTTTTTTTTTTTGAGTTGGAGTCTCACTCTGTCGCCCAGACTAGAGTGCAGTGGCACGCTCCTGGCCACCACAGCCTCAACCTCCTGGGCTTCGGTGATCCTTCTGCCTCAGCCTTCCAGGTAGCCAGAACTACAGGCACTCACTACCACACCCGGCTAATTTTTGATTTATTGTAGAGATGAGGTCTCACCAAGTTGCCCAGGTGGATCTCGAACCCACGGGCTTAGGCAATCCACTCTCCTCAGCCTCCCAAAGTGCTGGGATTTCAGGCTGAGCCACAGAGCCCGGTCTTAATTTTCAAAATCTTATATGTAGGTGTGTTATATTTTCTGTACATTTCATTTCCCTGTAGAAGGAGCACCCTAAATTATTTTTAACAGAATGGGACACTGGATCTGAATGGTCAGAGAGCCCTGGCTCTTCATGTGCCTTTCCACCACAAGAAATGAAAAGCCCTGAGCAGTTGTACCAGTTCCTGGGGCCTGGAGCTAAAAGTCCATTTATTTTGTTTTCTGCCCCAGTCTTTTTCTGCATGATTTTCCTGAAGAGAGTAGCACTTTTTGAGGAACAGGAAGTAGCGTGATATATTGCAAAAAGCAACAAGCCTAGGCCCCAAGACCCTCTCTGGCAACTTACTAGTTATTTTTCCTTGGGCATGTCACTTAACCCCCAGGCTTATTTGCTTCATCTGGGAAGTGGGGATTAATGATGACTTACTTTATAGAGTTGTAATGGCAGTTAACGTGGACAACTGACCTGAATTACTTCATATCTGTAAAGCCAACACCAAGAGGAAAGGAGCGTGTGCCCTGAGTTTCCACAGTTCCCCCAACCTTCACTCAGGGACCTCTAGTGGTGTGAGCGGAAGGTTATGACTGATTCTGAACCCAAACAGGGTCCCGGTTCTGCTTTGCCATGAACTTCATAAATAACATTAGACCAGTAACATCCCTTTACTGAGATTCAGTTTCCCCGTTCAAAAATGGCAGGAATTAGAGCAGATGATCTTTCAAGAGCCTTTTAATTTTGATGGGTTAGAATTTCAGGATCTTTCTCTACCCGCTAACCTCTCAATTCAACTCCCAGGCTTTGAAATCTTCCCTTCTAAAAAATTAATCTGCATCACATGCTAAAGGCCACCAACTTGTTGCTGCATTTAGCAGCTTCCAATCCGGCAGCCTGACTTGCTTTTAGAGGAGCCCTTTGATGTCCCCGGGGCTTGGTGAGAAGCTCCCAATCCACGTTAGGAGCATTTCCAACACATCCGAGCAGAGGCTTGAAGGTACAGCCAGAGGAAGTAGTGGGTGCGGGATAGAAAGCAGACTTGGGGGGAACTTGGAAGCGGAGTCAGGAAAGACAGCCATGGGAGTGTGGGAAGTGGACAGACTGGGTAAGAGGGAACCACCCAGGAGGGCTTTCGAAGGGGTGTGCTGTGGGCCTCTGGCTATGTGAATGACAGAGAAGGAGCATGTGGAGAAATGTGCTGGGAGGTATCAGGGCCAGGGGAGGCACATCAGTGAGGACGTGGTCTTAGGGTGTGTGGGGCCGAGGGAAGTAGGGCGTCTGAAGCAGGACTTGGAAGTCAGGACTGTGGATCTTGGACTTGACCAATGACTGTCACTAAAAGTCTTTTATTCAAGGGGATGGAAAAAAAATCTTGTCTCTCTGGGACACTGAGGCTCCTAAGGAATGCAGGGGGTGGTTGCTGGGCCAGGGAATTTAGGAGGCATGGAGGGCTGAGCCAACTCTCCCAGCGGGCCCAGGCCCGTCTGCCAGAGCAGGAAAGAGAAACAAACACAGGCCGGATGGATCTGGATGGAGCACGAAGTCCCGGCCGAAGGTCCCCTGAGTCTCCACTCTTGGTCACGCACGCTAAGGCTGCTGGCTGGTGGGCACAAAGGCCGCCGGCTTGGACCTGCCAGCTGGAAGCGCCTCCTGGCTGGTCACCCGCTGCTCCTTCAAGCACTCCTGTCCCATGCTTCACAGGGACTCAGGCCAACAAGAAGAGGTGTTCTCCCTGCAATGGTTTATGCTCCTCGAGGCCGCTCCCTCCTCAGAAAAAGCTACCCAGCCTGCCGCTCTGGCTCCAATATAACACTTCCCTTTCAGCTTTTGAATTTCAAAGCAAACCTGAGGCTGACTGCAAACAGATGGATGGGGTCATAAAAATCCCCACGCAAGGAGCAAAGAGGCTTGGGGTTATAAAAGAGAGACTCTTTTAGAAGAATGTGTTCCTGCACCCATGCTGGGCTCCTGCCTCGATGGGCCCTGATCCTCTGGGCTGCAAACACATCATACATGTCCTTCTCACTTTCACCTCTCCAAGTTCTACCAGGCCTTCAAGTCTCAGTCCCAACCCCAGGTTTTCCAGGAAGCCTTTTGTGACTTTCTCCCTACCCCTCCCTACCCACCCAGCCACCAGATTGCCTTCTCCTTTGAGTTCTCACTTCCTATACCCCTTCACAGGTATTTGCCACATACATCTTAGCATTGCCTGCAATTTTTTTTTACGGGTCTTATCTCTCAAAATAGATTCTAGGCTTAAGGTCAGAAAACACCTTCCCCTTGACTAACCTGGTGTTGGACACCAAAAAGATACCGAATCAATAGTAACTGGATGCTTTTCATGAAAATGCAACTGTAAATAGCTTAAATAACTGTAGATAGGAAGTGAATGGAGTCAATATAACCCTTACAAAGCTGCTATGGGGATTTATTATTAAGCAACACAGGAAGTGTCAGTCTCCTGGTCTCAGTGAGGAGGTCTATTTCCAGGGTGCACTTCAAGCAGGAAGTGACTTCATTCAAAGGGATTCACTATTACATCCATAGAGTGCAGAAGGGTTGCTCTTGGCAGAAGGAACAAAAAGACAGGACAAAGAGCAAGTTGGTTAAGGAGGTAAAATGAGTAGCAGAACAGGCAGACTTTGGAATTGGGAAGGCCTGTGGCCAAATCCCAGTTCTGCTATTTACAAGCTATCTGACCCTGTGCAACTGACTCAATCTCCTTGAGTCTGTTTTGTGATCTGTAAATGGGGATGATGATAATACCTATCCTGCAGGGTTATTGTGAGGTGTAAATAAAATAATGATGCTCAAGATATGCCAAGTGTTATTATTAAAGAGCCTTGCAGGCCAGACAAGTGACAGGAGGGAGTTGTGCCCGGATTAGCAAGAAGAACTGGCAACCAGTCTGGGATAGAAGATGTGAGGACTCCTCAGAAATGCACAAACAAGTGTTTTCATTACCTGGCACCTAAAAAACTTAATCTTGATAGCATCCTTGAAAGTGAAGACCATTGCCCCTGCTTTACAGATGAGGAAACTGAGGTTCTGAGACGTTAAATGATTTGCCTGTAGTCATCAAGCCAATGTCAACTCCAGAACCTGCAGGCTTAACCACTCTTTTACACTTAATATAAAAGTTGAGGACAGGAGCGGTGGTTCATGTATGTAATCCCAGCACTTTGGGAGGTCCAGGCAGGAAGATTGCTCGGGGCCAGGAGGTCAAGACCAGCATGAGCAACATAGCAAGATTCTGTCTCTACAAAAAGAATAAAAATAATTAGTCAGGCATGATGGCATGCCTGTAGTCCTAGCTACTCAGAAGGCTGGGCAGGAAGATTGCTTGAGCCCAGGAGTTGGAGGCTACAGTGAGCTATGATCATGCCATTGTACTCCAGCCTTTCTATCCCTTTCCTGTGATAGTTTTCTTCAAGCCACTGGCTACCACCTGTATTCTATGGTAGACTGCTGTATGTGCCTGATGTCTCCCCTTCCCCGCACCAGGTGGAGGTCCCTGTTCTCACACCCCTTCCACGTCTCCACTGCTCCATTTCTGTCTGGCTCAGAACCAGCTCTCAGAAGAGATGTTTGTGCTGTGAATGTTGAAATGCTCTGTTCATGGTAAAATTAGGGTTACATATTTTAATGAGATGTGTATACCTATAGGCAAATTGGAGGCCCGCTCCCAGACCTCAATTCAGGGACTGACCCCTTGGCCAGATCTCAGATGCGAGCTATGTGTCAGCCCCTGGCTGGGTCCTGAGGACCCACGGATAAATAATACAGGCTCCTCGGGATATGACTGAGATCAGAAGCAAAGAACTTGCCTTCTGACCCATGTGAGTGGATGACCAGGCAACAGCAAGCTTTCTAAATCATGGATGCTCACCCTTGCACTACTAAGGGTGTTGTTTGTAGTTACAGCAACAGAAACCACTGCCCAAACAGTAATCACAGTCATGAAAACTGATCCAGCCCATCTCCACGTTAAGCCCTTGACAAATACTAGGATGCAGTGGGTGTTGATTTGAACACAGGCTCTGTCCTCAAGGGCTTCAGTCTAGTGGAGAGCATGCATGCATGTGTTGATGGTGGTGATTTATAGATGGGAAACTGAGGCCCAGGAGGGAGGGTCAGACTTGATTGCAAGTTAGTGATGGAGCCAGAGAGCAAGGCTGCAGTACAGAGGAGACAGGAGGTGGGCAGAGGGGGAGCAGGAGCTCCACTTACTGTGCCCAGCTCTGTGCCATGTGCTGCATTCAGATCGCCGCATGTGAATCTTCCCAGCAGCCCTAGGCAAGCGCGGCATTATCCTCCTTACAGACAAGGAAACTAAGTCTCTGAAGGAGGGCAGGATTGCAAGAAGGAATCACTTGCACTACCTGCAGAAAGGCCCACGAATGATGAGACAAGCTTAGCTCAGGGTCAAAAATAAAGTCAAAGTAAGAAGAGAAGAAGCAGTCAGAACCACAGGGGAGGTGGAAGAGGGAAATGAGAGTGGAGGTGGGCGGGAAAAACAGATGCCCCATTTCAACCACCTAGCCTACATCTGACTGAGGGAGGGGAGGCATGCTATGTGTGCCTCTCCCTCCAGACTACCAGGACACAGGACCAGCCAGGAACCATGTCCTACATGGGCTGGGATACAAAGTTGCAGGACATAGCATCTCTGGGAAGAGGACTGGCAGAAACACACAGGATTTTCAGAACACCCAAGAGGGGTCCCACCAGGCCTGGGGAGGTAGAATACATAGGAGTGGAACCGGGGAAGACTTTCTGGAGGAGACACTACAGGAGTGGAGTCATGAAGAATAAACATTCTTGAAAGATAAAATCACTCAGCTGAACAGATAAGAACTCACACATTCAGTTGGCCTCATCAAGATGCACTTCTTAGCACCACCAACCCCGTGCCTCTGTCAGCCCCTGGTCCCTGTGCAGCTCCCTCATTCTGCTGCCTCCCTCCATGTTGTTCCTTCCCACCCCCATGGACCTCACTCATAAGGGAAGTTCTTTGCCTTCTAATTCATTGAGGCCTTTGCTTTGAACTTCCTCAAATTTCTGCCCTGCCCCAGCCCATGTACCTCAGACAAACTACTTCCATGTAATCGCCCCACTTGGTGAACTGAGGGTCCCTTTTCCCTTCCAAGGCTATCCCCCGCCTCCACTCAAACCTAGACCCCAGCCCTCTCCCTTCGCCGTCTCCAGGTTCTTGGTCCATCATTCACTCCCTCTCTGTCATCTCAGCCTCTCCCCTCTTCTCCGCTGCTCCCTTCAGGGTAAAAGCAGGCTCAAGTACGACCACCCCCGCATCCCACCTTGTAAGCCCTCAAGGGACTAACAAAAAACAACTTGACTCTAAGCTTGAGAACTTTGGCAAGCATCTTCTGGGTTCTCCAAAGAGCATCTGAGCTTCCAAAGTCACTTTTGACTTTATGACAAATATACTCTAAGAGTTGGACACTACAGTCACTATTTTTACATTTTAATAAAAACCATTGTTTGGAAAAGTGTCTCAGTGACTCTCTTCTCTCTCCATGTGACGAGCATACACAGTGGCCTGAATATAGGCACTCACCCAGCACTTGGCAAACTAACATGTTTTCACAGGCATTTTTATTATACACTGAGAAAAAAGTCATAAAATGATCAAATCATCAACATCCATGTTCTTATATAACTCTAGGATAAAGAGTCAAGTTAACCTCATTCAAGACACCAGGTGCAGATGTCTGCCTCTGGGCCCATTTAACGTACTGTTCAATGCCAACATTCACTAAGGCACTGTCCCAGCTCACCTGCCTCTTGTCATCACAAAATTCTGTCATTGGTACACTGAAGACATTCCACAAGTATTTGTTTCACTTGTCAGCTTCCTCTTACAAGGCTAATCTAAGGTTGCCCATTACAAGAAGCATTGAGCAAATTTGCATTGGCCTCTCAGATTTAGATTCAAATTTTTACTTGTATTTATTTATTAATTTTTTCAAGACAGAGTCTCACTCTATCACCCAGGCTGGAGTACAGTGGCTGATCCCAGCTCACTGTAGCCTCGACCTCCTGGGCTCAAGTGATCCTTCTACCTCAGCCTCCCAAGTATCTGGGACTACGGGCATGTGCCACCATGCCCAGCTAATGTTTGTGTTTTTTGTAGAGACGAGGTCTCCCTATGTTGCCTAGGCTGATTTCAAACTCCTGAGTTCAAGCGATTGTCCCACCTCAGCCTCCCCAAGTGCTGGGATTACAGGTATAAGTCACTCCCCTGGCTAGGTATGAATGTTTAAAATTAGAGTTTGATTTTTTTAAAAAAACTCTCTAGCAATGCCATCTCCAAAAAGCTGTGAGCTCCTGGGAATATGGACAGCATCTGGTTCCTCTCTATAATGCAGGTCTTCACCTAGCGTAGGATCCGGTCTCTCCTGTACCCATCAATAACTCCTATAATAATACTGCACAATGAGCCACCCTTCCACAGCAGGCATCTGTTCTGCTCAGGAGTTGACTGCAGGTCAGCCTCAGTGTGGCTGTTCTCATCTGAATTTAGCTGGGCGACGGTGTCCACACAGAAGAGCAGCTGGGTGGTTGCATGCCAGGCTCCAGGCTGCAGTTGGGCTCAGGTCTGGCCTGTGTGTGTCCATTCTGGGGCAGTTGATGGGGCAGTGGCAACCACCAAGACACAAGCTCCTTTAGGTCCTCAGTTGTGTCATAGCCACTCACTTCCCATGAGCCAAATCAAGTCATATGGCCATGCCCAACATCAAAGAAAGGAGGAAGTATACGTCCCTCACTGCAAGAGTATGTGGCAAAGAGTGTGGGTGTGTCATCCTTTTACAACGGAGTAAAGAATTTGAGCCAAGGTCAGGCGCGGTGACTCAAGCCTGTAATCCCAGAACTTTGGGAGGCCGAGAGAAGAGAATTGCCTGAGCTCCAGGGGTTCAAGACCAACCTGACCAACTTGGTGAGACCTCATCTCTACAATAAATCAAAAAATAAGCCAGGTGTGGTAGCGCACGCCTGTAGTTCCAGCTACTTGGAAGGCTGAGGCAGAGGGATTGCCTGAGCCCAACAGGTCAATGCTGTGATGGCCGTGAGCATGCCACTGCACCCCAGCCTGGGTGACAGAGCAAGACTCTGACTCAAAAAAAAATTTCAGATCAAAAGATTAATCTACCCTAGCACCCAATAATATTGATTAACAAGTGAATGTGTGAAATCCCTGCTCTACCTGTTCCCAGCTCACAGTCTTAGGCTTCCTGTTTAGTTGTTCTGAGACTCAGTATCCACATCTATAAAATGGAGTGAAGAATGTTTTTCAGTGCTTGAGTCACTTTCCCAGGGTCAGATGGTAAGCCACTGATGGAGACAGGATTTGAATGCAGAACTTTGTCCATTCAATCAACAATCGGTGATTGGAGAGGTCGTGGAAAGAGCCTGGACTTGAGATCAGACAGACCTGAGGGCAAATCCCACCCTTGCCATGGGTTTGCTGTGTGACCTTGGCCAAGTCCCTTCCCCTCTCTGTACTCCAGGGTTTTTCCCTATACAACAAGGAGGTTGTATTCCTCATGCTTTCTAAACTCATTCATCCATTCAACAAACATTACAATTAAATAGAGTAGACTATGTCCTGGGGCACTGTGTTAGCACCTGGAGGCAGGGCAAGGATTTTCAGTGTAACCCCTGAACTCCTGGAAAAATCTTTCATTCCCTTGGTCCCTTCCCTAGGCTTGCCACCAAGCACCTCAGCTCTGCTGGGAGCATCAACAGTGGGGCTTCTGGTACTATTTTCCCATGTCATAGTTACTGGCCTCAGCTGGGCCCTCAATGCAGCCCATATTTCCACTTCATTTCTCCAATCACTGCCCTTTGCATCATTGCAATGTCCACTGTGTACACTGTCTGTCCCCAGACCTCTGACACCATGTCCCCTCTCTCAGCCTCTGTGTAACCTTGCCTTCTACTTCCTAAAAGTCGAAGGCCTCATATGAAAGCCCCCAACCTCCTGCCACCCTCCCTCCACACCCACCCACCTGGTCATTTCCTTCCCTCCTCAACCCCTCGAGGCTCTGCACTGCTCCCTTCCAAAGACATTCCTGCCGCCTGGACTTTGGGCCTCCTCCCTTCCTCTGTAGGGGCTCACGGGATCAATTTTCTCTTCTCTGGGCAGCTCCCTCTCCACCAGATCATGAGCACCAATATTTAAGCATGTTTAAGCCTTTTACATCTTAAAAACAAAATCCTCTCCTTGACCCGACATCCCCTCCCAGCTGCCAGCTCATTTCCCTTCTCTCCTTCTATTGCAGTCAGATCTCTTCACTACAGTAACAGAAGCCAGCTCTTGCTGATTTAAGCAAAAATGGAACTGATTAAAAGGATATTGAAACATATGTCCACAGAAAGACCTGTGTACAAATGTTCATAGCAGACGTACTCACTGCAGTGAAAAACTGGATGCAGCTTTAATATTCACCAACAGGTGAGTGGGTAGGCACACTGCAGTGTGTTATATCCAGCATCAAGAAGGAATGAACAGGAACCACTGTAGATAAACATGTTGACTACAACTAGGCATACACCTACATGGATGAATCACAAAAACATTAAGCACAGGGAAAAAAGTCGGATACAACAATAATAACTGAATCTGTAGAAAACTCTAGGATTGGCAAAGCCATATGTAGAGAAACAAACAAGTAGTTCCCTGAGTCAGGGGTAAAGGAAGAAATTGGTAGCAAAGGGACACAAGGTCACTTTAGGGGTGAAGAAAGTGTTCCATGTCTTGATTAGCGATGCGGTCACAGAGATACACACGTTTTCCAAAACTCATTGATCAGTACCTCAATAAAGTTGATTTTAAAAGCTATAGATACACACGTAGATGATAGGGAGGTACATAGATACTTGGTTGGCTTAAAGAATTGCCAGGACAATGGAGAAACCAACTTGGGTCTGATTCTGTAACCCCTATCACCATCATCACCCATCACCCTCACCACCACCATCATCATTAGTATCATTACCACCATCATTATGATCACCATCACCATCATCACCATCACCACCATCACCACCACCACTATGACCAGCACCACCATCACCACCACCACCATCACCACCACCACTATCACCACCACCATCATGATCACCATCACTAGCACCACCACCATCACCACCACCAACATCACCACCATCATTATTATCATGATCACCACCACTATCACCATCATCATCACCACCACCATCATCACCATCACCACCACTACCACCACCACCACCACCATCATCATCATGATCACTACCATTATCACCACCGCAACCACCATCATCATGACCACCACCGCTATCAACACCACCATCACCACCACCACCATCACCACCACCATCACCACCTACACCATCACCACCACCATCATCACCACCGCCACCACCACTACCACCATCACTACCACCACTATCACCAGTACCACCACCATCACTATCACCACCAGCACCACTCCTCTTTCATTTAATGCTATAACAAGCCCCACTCAGACCACTGTTGTCAGCTCTACTGCCTATGCTAGTCCAGAAAGGCATTCTTTTACAGCCACTATTGCTCTCCAGAAAACATTTTTTCATGCCCTTTCTCTTGTGCTTCAGTAGCTCCTAATTTTGAATCTGGGGTGACACTTCTCATGGATAAGCTCAGTCCTGTGTTCATCCTAGCTCAAAGTCAGCTAGAAGACAAATACCATATCTATCTAGCACCTTCTTTTTGTGTAGTGGAAGGCAACCTGTTTTTCAGCAAGATTCATAGCTAGGAAAATCTCCGAATATAGGGAGCTGTAGTTGGTGGGCAACCAACAAGAGTGACAGGTGTCTATTCCTACATCTCACAAAGTCCTCAAAAGAGTTGTCTACACTAGCTATCTCTGTCCCACCTTTCACCGAATTGCTGTCTTCTTCCACTACAATTTGACTTATGTGTCCCTCGCCTCTCTCCCAAACATGGCGCTAAGGTCACCAATGACTTCTGTCCCAATCTTATGGATATGAGCCCCATCAGGTCATTCCACTTTTGAAACACCCTCTCCTACAGCCTTTAGTGACACCACCTCCTCCTGAATTTTCTTCTACCCTTCCCGTTTTGTCTACTTTGCAAGGTCAACTTCCTGTACCCAGCCTAAAGGCTGGGACTCCCCGGGGCTCAGTCTGAGGGCCTCCCCTCTCCTCCATTTCCATGACTTCACTGGTGACTCACATGTATTTCTCTGACCCAGACCTCTTCTCTGAGCATCAGACCTAGTTGGCATCTGCACTTAGATGTCTCTACAGCAATAAGTCACACTCTTCCATCCTGAGCCAACAGAGATAAAGACATGTGAATCACATAGGAAGAGATAAAAGTACAGCCTTAGTACTGGTGAGTCTAGATGGCAAAAGATGCTGAGATGCATGGTTACAGTCCTGCTTCCTACAATGTATTCAAGCTCGAGTCCTTGGAGTAATGCACCTGAGTGAGCATTTGGGTCAGCGGAGCAAACACAGCCCTGCGGGATCACTCCTATATGCCCCCCGAGTCACAATAATCAGAGCAAAGAGGGCACCGACTATGGATAAGATCTAGAAGGCAGGCTGGGCCCTGCCCCAACATGCTTCCTCACGCAAGAGGGAGCAGCAAAGAGCTTACCAGTCCTGCAGACAGGCACAGTCCAACAGACACAGAAGATGGCAAGGCACATCTGTTCATTGTAATTCCACTCACAGAAAAGTCACTTTCCTTCCTTTTAAAGGTCGAGACAGACAAGGAGAAAGCTTCTCTTCCTGACAGGGTGTGCCTATTCCGTGAATCAGGAAAGAAACAAGAAGGGAAAATGGTTGTCCCTACAAAATCAGATTCATGATCCTCTTCCCCAAACTTGGTTATCTTCCGAGATTCACTACTACAGTGGTGGCACCAAAATCCCTCCAGGTGTCCATGTCAGGATTAGTCACAGGGATCCTCCTTGCCCCTTGCCATGTTCTGTCAACCCTGCCCTTAGTATTTGGACTCACCCATTTGCATCATTTCCACACTCAACTGAAGCAACTCACGTGGCTTCTGCATAGTCCCCCAACCAGTCTTCCTGCATCTATTCAACTTCCCAACCCACTGCCACACTCCAGCCAAGGTAATCTTCTCCAATCTAGCTTGGAGTGTCTCATCTACTTTGCAGAAAATCCTTCAGCACTTTCCATGCCCAAATCTCTGGTGTGAAGAAGGCGTGGCATGGGCTGCCTCTCCAGTTTTCTCTCCCTCCTTCTCCCTCTCCTCTGACCTGGCCATGATTCTCCTTTCAGTCTTCCCAATGGGCCTGTGTCCTCTCACCATAGGCCTTTGCCTGTGCTGGTCTCAGCCCAGAAGCCTCTCTCTCCTCTCCTTTCGTTCACTCACAGCTACCTTCAGATCTCACCTCGAGTATCCTCCACTGGGCAGCCATCTCTGGCAATCCTTCCCTCTCTCTAAAACAAGGTCACCTCCTTCATCACATCATGGATCTCATTTCCTTTCTTCAGGGTCCATCGCAAGTATGACACTACTGACTCATATGGGGGCTAATGGACGCCGGTCACACACACTTCTCATAAGTCACATGATCCCAAGAATGAGGATGCCATTTTAGCCTCATCATCTATCCCAGTGATAGACACAAGGTGGGCCTTGGTAAATGCTTATTGACTGAATAAATTAATAAATTAATAAGTCAAGCACAGCCTGAGACATCCCCTTTCTCTCTCTGTTATTGGTTCTCTCTCTCTCTCTCTCTCTTTCTCTCTCTCTCTCTCTTTATCTCTCTCTCCTTATTTTTCACTATTCCTTTCTTTGCTTTTCTCCCTTCCTTTCTTCTCTTCCTCCCAGATTCTTAAAAACTTTGCCCCAAATTCTTCAGCCCAAAACTTTTGCAGCCACAGCGCCACCTAGAGTCCATCTGTGAGATGGGCCAACCCCAGAATCCTTGACCGCTGTCCAGCCCAGTTCAGTCCAATTTTGTCTTGACCTGCTCTACCCTATGTTCTGGGCACATCTCTGGGTCTTCACACTTCATTTTCCTGGCGTTGAAACATCTTTGCTTCTCCAATCCCCTAAATGTCTAGCGGAGACTTTGAAACAGAAAACTGTGGCAGGGCAGGGAGCAGAATGGATAGTGTTCAAAGTGGTATATTCCTCTAACATTTGATCTGCCTGTCTTTCCCTTCCTCTCTCCAGTTCTGTTTTTCTCTATTCAACTTTATCTAATAAATTCCACTGATATTACAATACAGCAAATGTTTCATGAGCAAAAACAATGTTTAAGGCCCCATGCAAGGTATCAAGAGGAACATATAGTTCCATGTGAAAGGAAACAAGCATTTCTCTTATTGTAAGCTACCATTTCTAGCTCTCTAAAAACACAGGCTTTATTCTGGAAATTTGGACCAAATGTTTTTAAAAGTATTCTAGCAGTTACATGATGTGGACAGAGGCTTATACATTAGAATGCTCAATCCATTATTGTATATAATAGCAAATATGTAGAAACAACCAACCCAACCAACAATAGAGGACCGACTAGGTAAATTATAGCATAACTTGCTTGAATACTATGCAGCCACGGAAAATAATGCACACAAATATTTTATTATAATATGAGGACTTGTGAACTAATTTGGAGGTAGAAAAAGTTTATAAATTGTATATGAAGTGTTATCTCAACTATGTAAAACAAAATAAAAATACTTGTGTAGAAAGATTATGAGAGAATACCCTCATATATTTCTTGTGCATGTCTGAGAGAGAGAGGGAGCTGAGGCTGGAAGACAGTGGCACAATCACAGCTCACTACAGCCTCGACCTTCTGGTCTCAGGGGGTCCTTTCACCTCAGCCTCCCAAGTGGCTGGGACTATGGGTGCATGCCACCATATTTGACTAGTTTTTGTTTATTTTTAATGTAGAGATGAAGTCTTGCTATGTATCTTAAACTGGTCTCGAATTCCTGGCCTCCAGCCATTTTCTCGCCTCAGCCTCCCAAAGTGCTGGGATTACAGGCGTGAGCAACTGTGCCCAGCTTCAAATATTCTTTTATTTTCCTTATTTTTTTATTTTAAAGACTTGGAGTACAATTTAGGGTTAGGTACATAAGCGGTCATCATACAGGTAAAGTTTGGGTACCCTTATTGATTGTATGTGCTTCCCTCCCTCCCCAAATATTCTTAATAGTTGTTCCAGGTGATTCCCTCTCCCCCTCCTTTTCTTTATTTCCTAAAATCTTTGTAATGAGCTTGTTTCTTATTTATAATGAAATATTAGAATAAACCTAAAAATACTAGAATAATCTGAAAGAAAATAAATGATTAATAATATAGAATAAATCTGGATTAGATTGTTTCTCTGAAATAGAGAATGAAACAGTGGTTACCACATATTTGGGAGGTGGGAGGAAGGGAAGACAGAGGCCAAGGGATATGTATTAATAGGATGAACAAGTCTAGAGATGTAATGCACAAGATGAGGGCTAAGGTTAATAAAATGGTATTGCATTCGAGAAAACAGTGGTTCTCTGAATTGTCTAAAAAACTGCTTGTTATCAAACTGAGAAGTCTCTGGACTATTTCTATTCTACCTACACAGAATTTCAAGGTCCTCTGACACTCACCAGGTTCAAAGCCAAGAAACATAAGTGTCTGCTCATTGCTGTGGGCTCAGCCAGCATCTTCTGGGGGCACAGCAATGTGGTTGGATCCTAGTGGTAGGAATATATGTCAGCCACTGTGCCTGCCACAGTCACAGTCTACCCAGAGGAGCAAAGCAAACACAGGGGACGATCATGCCAAAGCTGTTCCTGCAGGCCTGCCCGCTCCCCTCCACTCCCACCAATTTAAGACTCTTTCCAGCCACCACCCTGTGCTGTAGTTGTGCAACAGAGCAATGGGTGCTGGGACCAGGCCTCCTCTGCATGCCTGTGGGTAGCACCAGGCACACGGTGGATGAACCTGGAAGACGTGCTGAGCCTGAATCTTCTCTGCCAGTTGCTTGCTCACATCCTGCCTCACCTAATCCTCACAACAAACCCACGAGAAAGAGGTCATTATTATACCCATCGTTCAAAAAGGGGAGCAACATGCCAAGTGGCAATGTGATCTGCTCAAGGGCACACTTCTGAAAGTGGCAGAGCTGAGAATGTATCTCAAGATCTGCCTGTTCTAAGCTCCGCGCTCCCTCTTGCTAGTGTCTGCGTGAGGGAGCACAGAAATAAAAAGGGAGTTTGACCTGACCTTGAGTCAAGTGTCTTCTCCTCTGATTCATGATGTGGTTCTGGGAAATAAACTTCTTGGAGCCTCAGTTTCCTCATCTGTATAGTGAAGACAATAATAGTGCTTGCCTTGTGGAGTTACTTGAGTATTAAACACTCACACATAGACACGGTCCCAGAAGTGGTTACTCTAATAGTGTTTGAATTGTTCAAGAGCATAGAAAAAAATAAGGAAATCTTCAAAATCTTGTTTTAAAGGGATCATAACATTAAAAAAAAAACCTATAAAGACAAAAAGTCCTTAGTAAAATATTAACAGTCAGGACCCAGAAGAACATTAACAGAATACTACTATTTCCAAGTGGGATTTATCTCAGGATGCAAGGGTGGGTCAATATTAGGAAACCTACTATTATTAATCATCTTAAGAGAGCTAAGAAAAATCAGATGATGATTCTCCAATGACAAGATATTTGATAGACTTCAGCAACCATTCTTGATGAAAAAGAAATAGAATGCAAATAAATGGATATTCCCAAGCATATCTTCCTTGGGAAAAGGGAAAAGTTTTTGTTTTTTTGTTTTGTTTTGTTTTGTTTTGTTTTGTTTTGTTTGGGTTAGGATCTCCCTCTGTTGTCCAGGAATACAGTGGCACAATCGGCTCACTATAGCTTTGATGTCCTGGGCTTGGGCAATCCTCCCATCTCAGCCTCCCAAGTAGCTGGGACTACAGGTGAGCACTGCCATGCCCAGCTTTTTGGTTTGTTTTTTTCAGAAATGAGGTCTTGCTATGTTGCCAATGCTGGTCTTAAACTCCTGGGTTCAAGCAATCTTCTCATCTTGGCTTCCCAAAGCACTGGAATTACAGGCGCATGCCTCCACACCTAGCTCAGTATCACCTTTAATGTCACAGAAGCACTGTCACTGAAGTCCAGGAGAAAGATAAGCATCCCCACTATTTCTATGATTATTTGTCCTCATTCTGGAGATACTTGCTGCAGGTGGAGGGATGTTTCTTCTCCACTCCTGATGTTTTCTTCTTGGAGCGAGCCCAGGCAGAATACACACCTGGCCTTTCTCCAACCTCATTCACTCTTCTCCAGTGAAAATGGAGTGGCTTTGAACGGTGAGTTTGGGAGCCTTCCTCTCGAGAGGACATGCCCAAGGATGGTATGACTTTCCCTCTCCACCAGTCCCACACCTTAATCTTATAGGAGCAGCTGCCGCCCATCCATGAGAGCAGCCACTCCCATTTCCATAGTTTCCATGACTGGGTAGCTAAGCCTGTACCAGAAAATCCCCCTACCCCACCAATATGAGCCATACTCTCCAGTAACTAGTCCTTGTTAGGACAGCTGGTGATGGTTGAACCCATCTGCTTTTTGTCCCCATTAGTTCCAAACTTGAGAAGGGAAGAGGGTAGTTTGTATTGAAACTCTGGAGGCTTCCTCAGTATTAGCCAACACAGTAAGACAAGACAAAATAAAATGTATCAAAAAATGTAAAGGTGGAGGCAGAGAGAGAACCAACCAAAAGACAAGAGAGTTCAGTAATTCAGCTGGATACAAAATAAATAACTCAAATACATACAAATAGCATTCAGTTAGGATACATGTAACAGGGAAAACACAATAGCAGCAATAAAGATAAAATATCTAGGAATAAGTTCAACCAGAAATGTGCAATATCTTTGTGACTAAAACCTTAAAACATTTCTGAGAGACATAAAAACATACTTGAACAAAGGGACAGGCAGCCCACGTTCCTGAATGGGAAGACACAACATCGTAAAGATGTCAGTTCTCCCTAGGTTAATATAAAATTTAATATAATCCCAATGAAAGGATCAGTGGTGTTTTTTTTTTCCAACTGAACAAGTCAATTCTAAAGTTTATATGGTAAAAAGTGTGCAATATTTCAGGAAGGTCTAAGAAGGAAAAGCAATGAAGGATGACTAATCCTACAGTTAAAACAACATTTACAAAGCCATGCTTATTACAACAACGTGGCCCCAGCAGACCAACAGAACACCTGAAAATGTCCAGGAAAAGACCAAAATACAGACTGGAATTCAGTGTATTGTGAAGGTGTCATCTCAAATCAACATCGATAAAAAGGAATTATCCAATAAATGATGTGGCAACAAGTAGGAAGTCTTCTGGGATAAACTAAAGTTTAGTTTAGCCTCAGACCTTACACCAGGATCAATTCCAAATGGATAAAAGATTTGAATATAAAACAAAATAAAAGTTCAGAAGAAGCATGGGAAAATAATCTTATAATTTCAGAGCAAGGATGACCTTTCTAAATATGACAAAATCAAGAAGCCACAAGTGAAAAAAATACCCTGATATTGGACCATTAAAAAGCAATAAATTGCCTTTATGGCAAAAGCACTCCATAAAAGTATCAACAGATTTTTTTTTTAGAACTTTAAAAACTCTTTCTATAGTTTATATGGAAAAGCAAGCATGCGAAAACTATTTAAATGAACTAGGAAAAATATTTTCAACACATACCACAGGCAAAAGTAAATTTCCTTTGAAATGCAAGCTCTGAAAATCTATTTCAAAGATCAACACTTTGCTCCACCTCCGAAAATAGGCAACAGATACAAAACACACAGTTCAGAGAAAAGGAAATACAAACTGCTCTTAAATATATGGGAAGATGCTCACAATTAAAATAAGAGAAATGTAAATTAAGACTTCACAAGGATCTATGTTACACCTACCAGACTGGTCATGATCAAAAAGTTCGATAATATATGCTGTTGAAAAGGGTGTGTGGACACCAACAGCCTTATACCACTGGGGGAGTGTGAACTGGCTTTGCCTAGAATGACAATTTTGCAGCATCAAAATACACAAGTACATACTCTGTGTTTCAGGAACTCTCCATTTCTGGGACTTCATCCTGCTGATACAATTATGCACATGCAAAGTGATATTAGTACAAAATTGTTACTTGTAGCGTCATTTGCTCTAGTCAAGAACTAGAAGCAAACTAAAGGTTAATCAATAGGGAACATTTACATATACTCAGGTATGTCATTAATGTTGTTCTTTGCAGCCATGGAAAAGAATAAGAATGTTCTTTATGAGTTGTTATGGAACGATCTGTAAGATATTTTGTTAGGTGGAAGAAGTAAGATGCAGAACACAGTCTGGTGTGCTCCCATTTGTGTGTGTGTGTGTGTGTGTGTGTGTGTGTGTGTGTTTGAAAGCAGAAATTATTGAGAGAACAAAAAAGCTCCCACAGTGGGAGGGGACCCGAAGGGGTTGCCCATTTGTGTTTTTTAAAAGGAGTGGGGGAAGACCATATATGCATCATGATTTGCAAATGAATAAAATATCTCTAGAAAAAGGCACTGGATCTTCCAGAAATGAAGGTGAGTGGGGTGACTGGGTAGCTGGAGACAGGGGTGGAAAGGAGACTTCGCTATTTAACTTTTTGTAACTTTTCATTTCATTTCATTTCATTTTGTTTCATTTTAGTCAAGGTCTCACTCTGTCTCCCAGGCTGGAGTACAGTGACACAATCACAGTTCACTGCAGCCCGAACTTCCCGGAATCAAGCGATTCCTCTGCCTCAGCCTCCTGAGTAGCTGAGACTACAAGCACCAGACACCACACTCAACTAATTTTTTTTATTTCTTTGCTAGAAACAAGTTCTTGCTATGTTGCCCAGGCTGGTCTCCATCTCTTGGGCTCAAGCAATCCTCTTGCCTCGGCCTCCCAAAGTGCAAGGATTTCAGACATGAGCCACCACACCCAACTGCTTTTTAAAAATTTCTATAGAGTCATGTGAACTTTTTTTAATAACTTTTTTTAAGAAAAACAAAAATCCACATATAGTTTCTACCTTTAGAGCAGAATATCTATTCATTTTGGGAAACACAAGAATTGGCCATTTAGTAACATCTTACAGAGCAAGAACCCTCCAATTTCCTTTGGGGGAATGCCTAAGCAGCTTGAAGTAGATATTTGGTCATGTTGATTGTCACACATGATTGTGGTGAGTGCTGTAGATTTTATTTTAGTTTCTGTAGATTTTATTGTCCTTTAAAAACAAAACCACAAAAATAGAAAAAAATATTTCTTTGCTCTGCAGGAGTTAGACCACATTGTGCTCGTGTGAGTATGTGTGTGTTTACTCAATAGTAGTTCACCCAGCTGGTCTAAGCTGAGAACCCAGAAAGATGTCCAGACCCGATACGCGAAAGATCAGTGCTAATAATGAACTGGACTGTGTTGAACACAGCTTGAGCTGACCTCAGTTCCAGATGTCCTTCACTGGTTATTTAAGCCTAAATGACTCAGACTTTGGGAACTTTGCTGATTGATGTACGATTGTTGCTTCTTTTTAAATTTTTTATTTATTTTTGTATATTTTATTTATTTATTTAGACACAAGGTTTCACTCTGTTGCCCAGGCTAGAGTGCAGTGGCATGATCATGGCTCACTGCAGCCTCAAACTCCTGGACTCAAGCAATCCTCCTGCCTCAGCTTCCCAAGTAGCTGGGACTATAGGTATGCACCACTATGCCTGGCTAATTAGAATTTTTTGTTTGTTTCTTTAGAGGCAGGCTCTCACTATATCGTCCAGGCTAATCTTGTTCTCTTGGCCTCAAGCAAACCTCTCATCTCGGCCTCCCAAGGTGCTGAAACTGCCAGTGTGAGTCGCTGAGCCCAGACTTGATTGGTGCTTTCTGATGTGATTGTCTTGGGGCACTTTGGACAAGGAAGACCTTAACCTTATAAGTAAGGATTAGCAAATAGACATGCTTATTGTCAACCATCTAGGCCAGTCATTGATGCTGACATTGGGAATGAGAGAAAACTCCTTCTTCTCATCGGGCCTTGCAGTGGTTGGTCCAAAACTCTAACGAAGACATCCTCAGTGGATTTCTGGGTAGGGGTGGGATGGGAGGGGCAGTGCTCCAGCCTCCCCTCTGTAGAGACAGATGGGGAGGTAGGTGGGGAATGCTCAGCACATACTTTAGAATGAATTTAAACTCAAAGTCTCTGAAAGAAACCCCACAGAATAGAGATCCTGCTATTCTCTACTGAGTGCCCCTCCACTGCCCCTGAACCTTCCCATCAAAAGATACAGACAATCTCCAATTAAGAGAATGATAAGCCGGAGCAGTGGCAGGGAGCGCAGAGCTTCCCATGGCCAGAGTGGGAGAAGCAGCACTCCCTAGCAGAGCACCCTGGGTCTGAGGCACAGCCACCTCTGGTCCCATGTGGCAGCATGACACGAGATCCAAACAGAAGAGCTGGGGTGGCAGCTCTAAGACTGCATTTGTCCACACAGTGTCCAGGCCCGGACTCTAATACTATTCTGCAACACACACACACACACACACACACACACACACACACACACACACACAAAATCTCCCAGAGGGTAGGTGGCTCTGTGCCTTGGAGAAAAAGTAAAAAAGTAAGGATTGATATCAAGCATGCTGCTGTTGCTAGAAAGCAAGATTGCTTCAAAGGTATTTGAAAATACTGTGTGGTATTTTCAGCTGAAGGCGACGTCCACTGGCAAAGCTGCAATCACCTGAGCAGCAAAAAGAAGGAAGACAACAAAGAGGAGAGGCAGAAATATGGCTTCTTAGAACAAGATAAATTTACGAAAAGCAGTGAATTCATGACACTCCAAAAGATGTGAGTGTAAAGTATACAAAAAGGTGGTTGTCATTAAAAGTTGAAATAGGCCAGGCTCAGTGGCTCAACCTGTAACCCCAGCACTTTGGGAGGCCGAGGCGAGAGGATTGTCTGAGCCCGTAGGTTCAAGACCAGCCCGGGCAACTTGGCAAGACCTCGTCTCTACAATAAATCAAAAAATTAACCAGTCATGGTAGCATGTACCTGCAGTTCCAGCTACTTGGAAGACTGAGGCAGAAGGATCGCTGGAGCCCAGTAGGTCGACACTAGGGTAGCCATGAGTGTGCCAATGCACTCCAGCCTGGACGACAGAGCGAGACTCCAACTCAAAAAAAAAGGTGGAATAATAAGATCTATTCTTTTTTATTATTTCAATAAGTAGGGGATGTTTGCATATGGCTATTTTTTTTTTTTTCTGGTCAATCCTGTCTTTATAAAGCATTGTCATGTATGGCTTCTAGCTATAGAAACAGGAACAAAAAATGACAGGGAGTTGTGAGTAAACCCAGAAGTCATGGAGACCAAACAGACTAGGCAGCACTGCTGGTCTCACCAACAGTCAGGTGGAGGATGAGCTTGGCACACCAGCCCCGGCAGGCACATGGACCCAGGCACCAGGCAGAGAGAGCTTTCTGCCAGGTGTTCCACAGTGACGGATTAGCTGAGTGTTTGGGGGATGAGACAAAACAGGCAGACCCCATCCCTCGCCTCCTGTGAAACCTCCAGATGACCCCACTAATTGCAAGATAATAAAAGGTATCTAGCAGTCTTAAATAATGCTCACAGACCAGATCCATATGTCACAGTGACAGGACAATGGGTTATGTAACCCTGGCCAAGTGGGACTTACAATGCATCAAATTTTGGGGAGAGACACCGGGTTGTAATAAAACTGAAGATTGTTAAAAAACTCAGACTTACAAATTTTACTGGTGTACAAGTGAAGATTAAGCCAAAAAAAGGCAGCCCAGACAGTTAGCCAAAGGCTCTTTTTTAAAATCCTTGGGAGAAGCAATGATATCCCGTATGCCCAACCAAGAGTCAGATGGTTGGTAACCCAGGCCCCTACTCTGAGTTATTTACTTTTTATTTCAATCTTTAAAGTTATTGCATCCTAGCTAGATATAAAAATTAATACATAAAAACCTAAGCAGGTATAACATTGAGTATAGAAATAATAAAGAAATAAATTAACCCATGAAACTGATGCTTTAAGGATAAGTGTAAATGGCAACACAGTCATAAGTTGTAAGAATTCTCTTTTGTATATGTTTACCTGTTTGTTTCATGAACTTGAAGAGTCAAACATGTATTATAAAATATATAACTGCTGTTTAAACTAGGCAAAACAATGTGTTTATTTAAGTTTATAGCATGTTTAAGAAAACTTCATTTCAGATCATTTCATAATATATTTAAAAAATATTTTCAATATACTAACATTGGTGAGCCTCGCTCTGCAAGCCCAGATACCCCTTGGTCATTGTTTCAGTTATCGACTGCTGTATACAAACTATTCCAAAACTCAGTAGCTTAAAACAACAATCATTTTATTCTATCTCTTGATTTCATAGGTCAGGACGTCAGGCAGGGCATGGTGGAGCGATTCTTCTGCGGCAGTGCCGACTGGGTTCACGCAGTAGTACATGACAGTCTTCCCTTCAAGGCCTTCCTTAGCTATATCTGTCTGGATTTTTAACACGAATGACTCCCTTTTGATTTTCACATCTTTCATATTTCCCCCTTTCGACCAAGATCTTTCTTCAAAAGTATCACTGATGAATCATCCTGTAGTTAGGTTTCGACTATCCCTTGGTGCCGAGATGGATGTATCCCAATTTGCTGCTCAGGACTCCCACCGGGAGGAATGATGGGTGACCAGGAGTCAGGGTCAAAACCCTTTTAGCCACATCTGAGCCACAAGAGAGGTCTGGAGGGAGGGGCCATCAGGCTAAATCTACCTAGAGTCTATTGTTAAATTCACTTTTGTCTGTTCTGCACGTGTTGGCTGTCCCCTCAAAGTACTGGGCCAGCATTATTTTGTTAAGAGTTGTACTTCTGTAGAAATGTGACCGGCAACTGGTAAAAAGTTTAAATAGGAAAATAATAGCAATAGGAAAACCTCCGTTTGTATAATAGTTTTGAGCCATGATTCTAGGTTTTGTGGGTCTTGGGGAGATTTGGGAGTTGGTGGGAGAGAGGGGAGAGAGCAGGCAGGACCCTCCAGTAAGGCAGTTTGGAACAGGGGTTGGGATATTGCCCTGAAAGGAGGCTCCAGGGAGCCTGGGCTGCCTAAGGTAGCGTGGCCCAGGCCCAGCCCAAGACAGCCTAGAGGGGAAGCTGGAGCCTGAGTTGCCAAGCCTCTGAGAAGACCTCAGTTGCAGTGAAGGTCAGAGTGAGGTTAGAGTAAGCAGGGTGAGCCAGCACAGAGCAGGTGTTGTTCTTGGTTGAGCCCACCTGCTTCCTGCCTTCCAGCTGTGCACATCCACAGACTCCACGTGGCTGCCATTTATTTTACTGATTTTTCTACGATATTTTTGTCTTCTATGTCCCATATTTGGGCTTTTACTTTGGTGATCTGTATCCTTCTGCTAAAGTTAGGGTTTTGATGATCTTGTCTTTCCAGCTCCCTTAGGTGATTTGTTCGGCTGTTAATTTGTGATCTTTCCATTTCCTTGATGTGTGTTCATAGAAATATAAATTCCCCTCTTAGAACTGTTTTCATGGCATCCCAGAAGTTTTGGTGTAGGATGTTTCTTTGTTTTCATTTGTTTCCAGGAATCTTTTAATTTCTGTTTTGATTTCTGTATTGACCCAGAAGTCGTTCAGCATCATACTGTTTAGTGTGGCTGCCATTTATAAACCATTCTGGTCATTTAAGGTTCAACCCCAAAGCACTGTGCCATAGTGATTAAAAGCAAAGACTTCAAAATGAAACAGACCTAGGTCCCAATCCTAGCTCCAGAATTTACTAGCTTTGTGACTATTAGTAAACCACTACCCTCTCTGAGCCTCGGTTTTCTTGTGCAAACTCCTTAAATTACTGTAAGAATTGCTTGTGATCACATACCTCACAGACTTAGCACAGGGTCTAGGGCACAGTAGTTACTTAATAAGTAGTAGAAAATTTTTAAAAGGCCCCCTCTGCTCTCACTTTTCCACAGCAGCCCACACTGGCCCCTCCCATGCACCCCCATTTTGTACCTAACCAGGGAATGCCATCGCCTGTGACATTTCCATCTCTTGGGTTGATTCTGCCTCTCTGCACTCCTCCCCCAAAGGACAGTTAGGCAGCCCACAGTTGGGACTGAGGCCTATGCTCCCCCTTCCTCTCCACAGGCCACAGACTAGTGCTGGTTGGGTACCCCGTAGGAGCACAATAAACACTGATTGGACTAAATGGTCAATTTATGGCTTCTCTTTGAACGGGCCTTAGATGATTACCTTTTATGAGGCTTACACTTTAGACTTAAAATGTAAAACAGAAGCTCAGGTTAAGAGGCAAATAATGGGATATTTTATGTGCTGTTCTGGAGCAAAAGTCCACAGCTTTATTGCAGTGGCTATAAAAGAGCATAATTGGAAAAGCCTTGATTGAGAAACTCACAGTGGAAAGAACCCTGGGTCAGGAGACAGGAAGCCCAGACTTCCCACCCTGCACTGCACCATCCAGCTGGGGCGCCTTCCCTGTCTGCTTCACGTGCAAGACTAGAAACACTTAAGACCCTCTCAGTCCTTGATTCTGCCATTGGTTCCCGAGTCTGCAAGTCTAAAATGCTCTCTTACCAGTATTTTATGATCCCCAAATCTTAAGAGTCTCCTGTTCTAAGATACTCATACCCTATGATCCTAAAATTTGGCAGTTTCAGATTGTACTATCTTAAGACTCTATAGTAAAGCAGGGAGGTGAAGAGCACGGGTCTGGAGTCAGGAGACCCAGAGTTCACATTTCAACACACTGCTTATCATAGTGTGATTTTGGACAAATGCTTAGTGAAATGCTCAGTTTTCTCATCATCTATACAATGGGGATAAAAGCAGTCACCATGTTTGTGTTGACTGGGAAGGATGAAAGGGCTCCGACAAAGCACTTCTGTAGTGCTGTGACACAGAGAAAGTTGTCCAGGAATGGTAGTTATTATTACCGCTCCAGTATTCCGTGAACACAATATCTCAGGAATCTAAAATTCTCTGATCTTAAGAGAGTACTCCCTGTGATTCTAGGAGTCTTGTGGCTCTCAGATGTCGCTTGAGTCTAAGTTCCCAGGGACTAGGGACCTCATTCTCAGAGCAAGGCTGCGAGCACAGCCATGGCCACCAGATGGCGGGCTCGGGTTACCAGTCCCTTCCAACCTGGTGGGCCAAGGAACTCAGTCTCTGGGACAAGCTCCCAAGTCCTATCTCTGGCTGACATTTAAAAGTTCCTTTCTCTGATGGGAACAGACAGTGAAGGGGGAGTGAAGGGAAGTTGCAATTACCATTTTTAAAAAATCAACCCAAAGATCCGAAATGCAAGAATGAAAAGGGACCCGGAGCCGGAGATGGTTTTATTACGCAATGAGCTAAACAGGATGCCATCTCAGCGCTCAGTTTAACGGCACAGCCTGGAAATCAGCACGCTCCTAGCTTTTCACGAGGGTTACCTGCTGCTGTGCTGCCTGGGAACTGGTGGTCTTCAGTGCCCCCAGTTCAGACACCCACCGTCTGGGAGGGCGGGTCTACCCAGCAGCCTCGAAAGCAGGAATTATTCTGCGCTCACAAATGAGAAAGCAGAGGAACCAAGGGGCCAAGGGTTTGCCTCGGGCTCTTCCATAGAGAGGCCAGGATTCAGAGGGAGAATCTTCCAGGGTCTGTGCTGTGCCACTGAGAGGTTGGTGATGGAGGCAGCCAACTCAGCAGTGCCCTGAAGAAGGGAACCAGGCAGAGGAGAGCCACACGGGTGGTGGCTGGACACTTCCCTACCTTATATTAGAGGAACCCCTCCCAGGCACCCTGAGTTCTGTCCCGGGCACCTGACCTGCATTGTCTCTAAAGCTATCCTTTCAACAACCCTTTGGGGGAAGGGATTAAAAAAATAACAACCCCGAGGGCCTAGAGACCTGCCCAGATTTACACAGAGATGGAGCCAGGAGTCAAGCGAAGTGTGTCCCCGGCCACACCTCCTGCTCACGTCCCGCCGCCGCCGCCGCCGCCGCCACCACCGCTGTCGGAGGATACAGCTCCAAGCCAGGAGGGAGGCCCGCCGGGTGGGTCCTGGGAGGCCTTGGGTGAGGCCCGCCTGTGTCTGGTCCTCAAAGGCTCCTCGCCAGGGGCAGCGCCAGTGGGGACCAGGCCCTAGAGGCCCAGATCCAGCCCCGGGCTGGGGGAGGCCAGCGGGGCTCCCGGGTGTCCCGGGCCGGCGCCGCGGCCAATATTGACTTTGGTAAACACCATTTTGCACAGAGCGCGGGGAGAGGGCGGGGGCGCCGTGACCCGGGGGGCGGAGGCAGCGGCTCCGCATTTAGACGAGGCCATTAGCGACGATCGATGGCTGCGCCGCGCGCTCCGGCCGCCGGGCGCTCCCAAATGAAGGTTAAGTTTGCTCTGCGCCCCTGCGCGGCCGGCCATGCGCCCGCATAATGGCCGGGCCCGGCCGGCCTTGCACCCGGGTTCAGCGGAGGCCGCGGGGCCGTGCCGGCGTGCGGGGAGGACGCCGCGCCGTGGGCGGGTGTGCTGGAGCCGGGTGTGCGGCGCCCTGGTGCGTCTCACTGCCGGTCACCCTCCTGGGCTCCGGGGCTCCCGGATGGTTGGGTGGTGTGGTCGGGCCTGTGCCTTTGCCCCGGGGCGCCCCGTGGAAGGCACGGCCCGGCGACAGTGAGAGTGTGCCGGGCGTGCGAAGTGAGCTGCCTGGAACAGGGAGCCACCCAGGCTGGGAAGCCGCAGCCCCGGGTGCTGTCCTGGTTCTGCCATTTCCCCGCCTCCCTTCCCCGCTCAGCCTCAGCTCATCCCCTGAACCGGTAGGGCAGGGCGCCTGGCGCCGGACAGGCCGGGATACGTTCACACGTGTGCTCGTGGGAAGCTGGGTTGTGTGCGTGCACACGTGGGCGGGGTGCATGAACACGGGTGTGGCTGTGCCCCCAGGTGTGGCTGAGCAACTGAAGCTCAGAGAAGGAAAGGGAGGCCCCTCGGCCGGATCAGCAAGTTTGTGTCAGAGGAGGAATGAAGCCCCACGTGGGTTTCTAGGTTTTGCTGGGTTGCTTGCCCTGGTCCTGGCTGCCTGTGGTGTGTGCTACAGAGGGTCCCAGGCTCTTAGACATCAGCGTGAGTGTGAGGAGGGTGGGGAGTACCAGGCTCTCCCCTTGGACCAGCCCCTGGCCTCTTCATGGGCCAGACCCCAGTCAGAGCTCTGAGTGACAGAATGGCTCACAGGGGTTTGCATGCCATCCCAGGAGGCATCAATATTTTGTCACAGTGAGTAGCCCTAGATGCTAATGCCTTGCATGAAAGACTTGTCAGCCCCAAATGCCAGCCGTGCCCTGGAGGACCTGAACAGAAGTTCTGAGGAGTCAGGGATGCAGGTGGCCCCAGAGGTGGGGAGCTGCCTCCTTCCTCCTGCTCTTCCCCTCAGAACCCCTCCCCCCAACAACCGATTTTGATCAGTCCTGATTAGGTAAGATCCCGCCCAGCCTTCTCCCCTAGTGCCTCTGTCCTAGTGAATGAATGACCTGCAGAGGAAAGGGGCCTGGTCCTGAGCCCCACAGAGTTATCACAGGCAAGTCCCCACAGGGCCCAGCACACCCTCCCAGAGCTCTGGGGAGCAGAGGGACCACCATCAGTGTCCCCACCTGCTGTGCCATCTCAGCCTGATCCTTCCCTCTTCTCCCATCACACAGGTGAGGACCTCATGCCAAAGGAGCAGGGCAACTTGCCCGGGTCACAACGTGGAGCCAGTGGATCTGGAACCCAGGTTTCCTGGCTCCCTGCACAGTGCTCCAGATATGCACCTGCTCCTGGCACAGCCAGGCCTGGCTCACCAACCACCACTTCCCTGAGCAACAACCCCAGACAGCCGGCTTTGGTGTCAGCTCTGCCATCCAGAGCCTGGATATGTGGCCCTTGGGGACAGCTGCGTTTGGGGTCTCAGTTTACCCCCCTGTAAAATAAGATGATAAGCCAGTTCCTGGGATAAAGAAGAGAGGCAGTCGCTGGTAGTGCTCACCTCCATCCACTACTGCCATGGCCTGTTTGTGAACACACGGTAAACATCATTTCCTGTCCAAAAGTGACTTGGAGTGGTCTGGGCTGCTCCCTGGAGGTGAGTGCTAGCAGTCATGGGGGAGCAGTGGGTGGAGGTTCAGACTCATTGTGGTTACCTCCTCGAGTGATTGGGAGCAGGAAAAAGAGCCCCCTGGACCCCAAGCCACTAATCTTCCTTTTCCGCAGCCTCAGAACCACTCTACTCTCTCCAGAGGCTTCCAAAAGTGGGCCCTCGACACCAGCCTCCTTTCCAGGAGAGTTTATTCTTGGAGTCAGACTGAGCTACAAGGTCATGGGTCCAATCCCCTGAGTAATTTAAAGCCCAGAGAGGGGCAGGGTCTTGCCCCAGGTCACACAGCAAGCCAGTGAAGCCTGAGCTCCCTATCTCTGAGGTGTAAAGGGTATAGACGCGATATCAGATGCCCCTTGGCACTTCCCTGTCCAATCCCAGCCCTAGCCTGCACCACCTCCTCCAACCTGAGCAGATACTGGGGGCCGGCCTAGCAGATGCTGGTTGAGGGTCTGGGTTGGCAGAACACCATGCCGGGCATCATGGGGAACACAGAGAAACCGAGGCTTGCCCTGGAGGGACTCATAGCCTGTTGGGGAGAGAGTACCATCAAGAAGGAGAGGAAGGCCTCACTGAAGAAAAACTGATCATGCGAGGCACCGGGGGTAGAGATAGTAGTGAGCAAATATACATGGTCCTGCCCTGGTGAAGAAAGTGTCATTTTTAATCAAATGTGAAATTATAAATGGGTAAGTGCTACAAAGGAAAAGCTCAGGGGACAATGAGCCACTTGCAGGCAAGGGGGACCTACTCTGAGGGTCGGGGAAGCTTGCCTAAGGAGGTGCTGACTGAGGCTAGATCTGCCTGGAGTCAGGAGTGGTGCTGCTCGCAGTGGAATCTGTGTCTCTGAAGGGTCTTGGGTGGGAGGAAGCCCAGAACATTCAAATAACTAGAAAGAGCCAGTGTTGTTGGCGTGATGGCTCCATGAGTACCACAGAGAAAAGTTAACCTGGAGAAGTGGGCAGGCCTCCACCACACAGATCCCTGGGAGCCACAGAAGGAATCAGTCTCACCCTGAAAGCAATGGCAAGTCACGGATGTAAGCAGCAGAGCCGTAATGGGATTTCACAAGACTGTGTTGGCAACATTGCTGGGGACAGACTGGACCACGAGCAGGAGTGGAGAGGGGAGACGGGAGGCTGCTGCTACAGTCCAGGCATGGGAGGGTGGCTCAGACATGAGGGCAGAGGTGGAGATGGAGGCCACAGGCCTTGGTGAGGGCTCAGCTGCAGAGGTGTCAGGCTGGGGAAGGACCGCTGGAGGCATGCTGGCACCAAGCACAGAGACAGGTTCTATTTGGGGCCTGTTGGCATTTCAAGTCCCCTTAAGACATTGGATTGAAGAGGTCAAATGGGCAGTGGGCATATGGTTCTTAGAGCAGAGAGAGACATTTGTGTCACTGGCAGAAAGATGGTAGCTGAAGCCAAGGGCATGGATGAGGTCATATAAAAAGATGAACTGTGGGCAAGAAAGCAGAATTAAAGCGAAAGGCCTGGGAGAACAGGATAAGCCTGCAAATGGTCCGAGAGCCGGCAGAACAGCAAAACACAGCGCCAGAGCACTGGCACTCAACTCCCTGGGTCTTTGCACAAACTCCTCTCAATCTGAAATGCCATCTCTCCACCAAGCAAACTAGTGGTTGTCTCCTCCTTCCAGGAGCAGCCCAGGAACAATCTCCTGTAGGAAGCATCCCTGGTCCCTGGCCCACTTCTCCTTCCTAAAGCCGAGCAAGGTTCTCCAGGCTTTCCAGAGCCCACGGGCTGGAACAGATGGTAGACAGAGTAAAGCGTTAAAACTGGACAGGCTGGGTTCATGCCATGTGACATGGGCAGGTTGCCCTCCAAAAGCCTCAGTGTCCTCAGCTGTCAGATGGAATTATAGATAGTGATCAAATGACATAATGCATACAAAACCCATGGCTCATAAAAAGTGCTTAATAAATAGAGGCTACCATTGACTTAGCTCTTATCATGTAGTACCAACATTATCTGATTTTGCATATTTTCCTCACTCAACTGATGAGCTCTTTCAGCAGGCAGGTTTCTCCATCTCCACATCACCTGTGTCTGGCATAGGGCCTGGCACGAAGCCTGGCATAGAGTAGGTGCTCAGTGAAATAAAAGTGAAGGTCATAACGACATTGGCAGGGGCAGGAGTGTTCAGGGAAGACCTCCTAGAGGAGGAAGGACTGGAGCCAGGCCCAGTGGGTCCCAGAGTTCCCCCCCACCCCATCCCCAACAGTGCAGTGAGAGGGATGGGAAGGGAGAGGGAGATGAGAGCACTCTAGGAGGGGGAACAGCTTGAACACATTTTTCCCAGCCGAGGGGGCTGGGGAATGACTTCTCTGCTGAACTGCGACCTCCGAGCCACATATCCTCTTTGAACTGTCAGGCAGCCCCCAGCCCTGTCACTCCCCATCTGAGCTGGGTGAAAAGTGAAACTCCAGCCCTGCCCTGCCGTAGTCCCCAGTGAGCCCCAGACCCGGCCCCCACGTCTGGGTTTATTTGTGTGGGGCTAGCAGATCTCCTAGCCGGGGTTCCCTGCACATCACCGCCCAGGCCTGCACCACTCACTCCCACCCCCACCCACCCTGTGGCGCGCCTGGGCCGGCCACAGTACCAGGGCCCCAGTGGCTTCTCCTCTAGTCCGGGCAGAGGCCCCACACAGTGGCAGACCTCTGGCTTCAGGACTTGGCCGAATCCTGCACCCCGCCTCCCTTCCCACACACAAGGTTTGGGGAACTTAGGAAAGTTTCTTCACCTCTCTGGGCCTCCGTTTATTTGAAAAACGGAGGACTGACTAAGCAAATCACTGTGAGAATTGAATCCTCATGTAATTCCAGCATATTGCTTAACAGATGCTAGCTTCCATTTCTTCCTCAGTGTGGCCCAGAGGAAGGGAACGTATACACTGATGGTGTTCCAATGTGCCACACGCCTGCATCACCCTCTACTCCTCACATACACAGGCTCAAATTTGGAAGCAAAACCCCTGTTTTGCTTAAGAAGAAGCCAGGGCATAGAAAAATGAGGGGACCTGTCCCAGAACAAATGACATGGCTCATAGATAGCAGAGCCCAGGTTCCAACACAGGATCATCTGACCCAGGGTCCAGGTGGCAGGTCACAGCTGGAACAGTGCAGGCCCGGGAGCTGGGCATCTCCACTCTCAGCCTGGCACCACCCGTTGTGCCAGTAAGCACGAAACTCATAGCCCATGAGGGCCTCTTTCCCCACCAGAAGACCAAGGGCTCCATGGCTCTCACACTAGTGAAAACCAGAGCTCATGATGATGGCTTCAGCATCTAGCCAGGGCCTGGCACCAGGGGGCTCAATTCATGTTTGTTGAGTGACTAAATGCATGAAACCCCTTGCTCTTTCTAGAACATCTATGAGGGTCATAGTGAGATAAGTAAGTGAAAGCAAATGGGAAAGACTGAGTAAGTAAATGTGAAAGATTTGTTTAGTTACGAACACACAGTGTTTCTATTTATCAATTAACCTCCCTTCTTTCCTTTAAATTTACTGGGCACCTACCATGGACCAGGGCCCTGTGGGTTCCACAGAAGCAAGGATAAAAACATTTAACATTTATTTATCACTTGCTGCGTGACTAGCACTAATCTGAGCATCTTACATGGATTTTCTCACTTAATACTCATAATACTCTACCCTAAGAAGTAGAAACTGCTATTATTATGCCCATTTTACAGGTCAGGAAACAGAGACAGAGAAATTAAATAACTTAGTCCAAGTAACTTAGAAGGTGGTGGAGCCCAGATTTATATGCAGTACCCAAATTTTGGGTCAAGGGGGAAAGAAGTGTTCAACCCCAAGTAGCTTACTAGCTGACTGAATCAGGTATGTTTGGTTTAAATAAGGGGATTTTAGATGAGATTCATTACATGGTACTTAGCACACTTAGAGTTCTTTCTAAATGTGACTATTTTGAGCACTATTTTTATTGTTAGAGCATTACTATGAAAGCAGAAAATTTGTTATCAGTACTTCCTCTCTTTCCCTTGGCATCTAATGAGCTTTAAAAAATGGGGGGGGGAGCTTTAGAGGGTAGCTAGGGCCTTGACTAGGGAGGAAACTGAGGCCCAGAGAGGGGCAGAAATCCCCTTCTCCCCAGGCTACCAGGGCTGGAAGCATCAGTGTGCTGGTAAATGTCTATCACCAGCTCTTCGGGGGCATAACACCTGAGCCGTAGCTTTTGCCAGATTCTGTGGTATATCCTCACCATGGCTGATTCCAAGCAGCAAGTGAGGTCACCAAATAGTGGAGTTGGACAGATACACTTACAACAATCAGTTCTCGCCAGTGAGTGAGAACCAGCGCCAGCACACCGCCGGCTGGAACCCAGGCTTTCCGACAAGGCTGGAGACCGTGCAGGACACCCCCGAATCCAATAGCCCCAAGGGACTGCAGGGGTGAGGGATGAGACTCTGGGCACAGGAAGAAAGAATGGACGACAATGTGATCCCTGAAGAGCTCTGAAAGCAGCGTGGCACAGTAGGGCTTTGGCATCAGCCTGCACATCCTCCTGGAGCAAAAATGGCTCACTCTCTGCTATCCAGTAAAGTTTAGACCTGGCGAGAACAAAGGGAAAGGTTCTGGCTCCTGATAACCTTCTCAATTACAAGTAAGACACCGCAAGTGTGAGCACAGTGCTGCTTGCTTTGCTTGTCCTGAGGGAAGAAGGCCATGGCTGGGCTCAGGTGCTCCCTCATCCCGAAAGGGACACCAGGTGGTTTCATTTCCAGAACTCTGCCTCCATTTACCTGCTTAACACCGGGTCATTTCCACTGCTTGTTTCCTTCTTCCTGGTCTCCTAGCATTTCCAGTTGACTAATCCAGGACCTAGAGTCAGACACAGGCTGAATAAGTGACCCCTGTGTGGGAAAATCTAAGAGCACCCCCTTCATCAACGTGGCCTCAGGTTGCTAGCAGCTCATCCTCCCAGTTATCTGCAGTGTGCTATTAAAACAGTCCTACTGTTAGTGATGGTAGGGAAAACCAAGAGCTGTGCTTACGTGAATATCTTTGACCTGGTTACTTTATATTTGCTAATTGCTATTCCATACCAATACAAGAAAGATTTAAGCCCCTACTGTGTGTCAGACATGTAATGTGCATTATATTTAATCTTCTAAGCACACCAACCAGGAAAGTGATTCTCTTCATATCTTATGGATGAATCAAACTCTGCTTAGAAAGGTTACATGACGTGGCTAAAAGTTACATGTCTAGAAGGTGACTGAGTGAGGAGTGGAAGCCAGGCAAATCTGTGTGCAATACTCTATTCTCCCTATTCCACAATAATTCATCGCTCAGGCTGATTAGGAAAAAAGCCAGGATGGTTCCGAGAGAGCGGACACAGGCTAGACATACTCATCTTCTATTGTTATGCAACAAATTAGCACAAATTGAGCAACTTATAGCAACACCTATTTATTACCTTGTAGTTGCGTAACCTGGAAATCCCAGTGGGCTCATCTGAGTCTTCTGCCAGGATTGAAGTGTCAGCCAGCTGAGGTCTTCTGGGGAGGCTCTGGGAAGAATTCACTCCCAAGCTCATTCAGGCTGGTGGCAAAATCCACTTCCTAGCAGTTGTAGATTGAGGTCTTGAGTCATGCTAACTGTGGCCCTCTCCATTTTCAAAGCCAGCTATGGTGTGGCAAGTCCCTCTCCCACTTCAGATATCTCTAAGTTCTCCTTCTGCATGTCTCTGGCTTCCATCTTCTGCCACCAGCTGGAGAAAGGTTGCTGCTTTTGAGGGTTTATGTGATTCCACTGGGGCCACCAGATGAGTTAGAATAACGTCCCTGTCTCAAGGCCAACTGTACCGTAGAACATAACGTAATCACAGGAGTGATGGCTCATCATAGTCACAAGTTTCAAGGATTAGGGAAGGACATCTTTGGGAGTTCATTTAGAGGACAAGATTTGTAGCAGTGGAGGTTCTAGAGGCACTCTCCAGGCAGAAAGGAGAGAGACTTCCCCTGGGAATCTTGAACACCCAGAAAACTCTGTGAGGACACTGGGCAGTCAAAAGGAAAGGACACAGACAGGGAGGTGGGGTCTATGGTGGGGGGAGAAACAGGAAAGAAGGAGGCAGAAAAGAAAGAAGGAAATGAAGAAGGAGGAGGGGGAAGAGGAGAGGAAGAAGAGGAAGGAGACTCAGCTTCACATCTATAGAGAAGTTCAGGTTCCCTTTGCTGCCAAAAGATTGACAGTAAATATGGGTGGAATTTAATGGGCTGGGCCGCTCAGTTCCCATGGAATGAATCAGGTTGAGATTCATTTGGTAAATTCGGATTGGACCTGGGAAAGACTGGTCTGGGTTGCATGGGATCACACAGGTTGGGGTGGAAATAAAATGGCTCATTTAGATGAAGAGAGTTGGTCCAAGCTGGGCTGGAACAGATTGCACTGAATTTAGGTACGCTGAGGTGCATGGAGGCGAGTCGGGTATAGATTGCTGGGGCTGGTTTGGCTAGGCCACATTACTTTGAGTCATGCTGGACTGAACAGGCTTGGATGGGATGGAATGGTTTTAGGATGGGTTGTTTGGGGGCAGGGTTAGGATGAGTTGAAGACAGGTTAGGTTGGGGATGCGTTAGCTTTTAGCTGCAGAGACAACATCCTCTCTGGATGGTTTAAGCAAGAATAAATATATTCGTGGTGTTTTAATCGTTTACAGAGATGTTTGGAGAGCTGAAGAAACAGATTCCAGGGTGTGTCTTCAGGACCAGCTCCCAAGCTGGGCTACAGGATGGACCACCGAGGCAGCTACCCCTTTTGTGACCATTAGGAAGACATCTGCCAGATCAGGAAGCTGTCAGTCCAGCTGTGAACTCCAGAAACATGCTTGTCTCATGTCCACACCAGCTAAACGCACACCTCATATGAAAGCATTGACAGGTTTTGTCTCAAAAAGGGGCTGAGAGGAAATTCTTTGGGCTGATAACACAATATTGGAAAAAATGTTCATAGTTTTTGATGCTGGGTGATGGGGACACACAGTACACCATGCTGCTCTACTTCTGCATTTGACCGTTTCTACAAATTTTTCCACAAATATGTCTGTTTTGAAGGGATGCCTCATTCCCTGCCTCTCTGCCCATTCCATTCACTTCTGAATTCAAACCTTGTATGAATGTATGGTGTGTGGTGAAATCTACATAACATTTGTCTTTTAACTATAGGGCAGTCTGAGAAATATAGTTTTTGGCTTTTCAGCTTCTGTGGGATAAAAAGGCACACTAGAAGGGGGGAGAAACGGTGGCTGAATAGTGCATCTACTGCCAAGCCCGGCAGGTTGGTTGGGATGAGTTGCAATGGATGAGGTGGCCACAGATGGACTAGGCTGGGTTATGAGGTATTGGGTGGGGTGGACTGGGTTACTTGGGAAGGTCTGGGTTGTGTGGGTGAGCTGGACTGAGCTGGATTGGCCAGCGTTAGCAAGAGTTGGACTGGGATGGGTGATGGGGCTGAGAGCCACAGTGAGGCCAATGCTTAGTCACTGGTGTCAAGCTCTTTGAGTGCACTGGAGTGTGTGTTTGACTCACTCAGAGCCAGGAAGGAAGGACTTGGAGGATGCCATTGTTGATGATAGCAGCACTTCTGTTGATGATAGCAGCACCTTGGGCTTCCTCTCCACTGCCTGGGGCCAGGCCCAAAGCCCCCTCGCCCAAGCCAGACCTCTCCCCAGGCTTAGGGCATTTCCAGTGTTCAGCCAACCTCCCCGGCCCTCCTTAACATGAAAGCCATTAGGGAAACGGTTGGGGAACTAAGTTCCAAACAGAGAAACCTTCAGGATGTGTTGTCTTGGGGGCAAAACCAAACCTAGAGTCAGGATATCAGAGCCATATGGTTTCCTCCCCACATTTCTGGTGGGAGGAGTTGTGGATTTTATGGAATTTGGGACCGATTCCGGAGTCCCACAGGTGCCATGTTCACTGAGCCAAGGAAAACGGGTGCTGGCAAACACACGTTTATACACACAGAGTAGTGTATGTGGGCACAGGCCTTTCCAGTGCAATACTCTCAGCACAGCACTGTGAGGCAGGGATCATTATGTAACATCCAGGGACACTCATGCTCAGAGAAGCTAAGTGATTTGCCCAAAGAAACACAGCAGAGCTGGGATTTTTTTTTTTTTTTTGACTGTTGTTTGCATAAACATTGTCCATCTCCTTGACTAGAATCTAGCTTCTCTGAAGTTTGCCATTTTGCTCATCTTGTTTGTGGTTTTAACCCCAGCATCTAGAATATTCCTGTCACATAGTAGATGCTCAATTATATTTATTCAATATACATATACATTTACTAAATAAATGAAGAAATCCAAGTCTCAGAAACCTATATTCTTTCCATGATCACATCACACACACACATACCTTGTGACATAGTCCTTTGTCCCAAGTCCTTGAACTCTTATCCCATCTCTGCTGCCTGGGTTTGCATGGACTGACCCACTGGTTCAGGGTCAAGGGAAGAGGTCTCTGAGCAGGCCTGACACTGTCCTGATGTGCTTGGTACAAAACAAATGCCATCCCCTTCACCATCTGCCTTCATTTAGACTCTCTTTGGGGTGTAGAGCAAAGGGCATGCCAGACAATTCCACCTGGAGATTAGGCTTACCCTTGCAAGAAAAGACAGGATAGCCAGCCCAGACAGGAGTCCGAGACCATACTGCTACTCAGGTCAACCAGCCTGCAAGTCATTACTGCTCAGAACATGGTCTCACTCAGTTTGCACAGACAACCCCAAGAGAGAGGTGTCATTATACCCATTTTGCGCATAAGAAAACTGAGACTTCTAGAGAAGAAGTAAGTGAACTGCCCATGGTTGCACAGCTAGAGTACAAAGCCTGGATCGGAGTCCAAGTCTGTGTGACTCCAAGGCCCATGGGTGTCATTGCCAGGCAGTCCCCAGGGGGTTGCCCCTCCCCCCAAGGGAGGCCACCTCCCCTTCATCCCTGGGCTCTGTGAAGGGTAGGGAGAGCCATGTCCCTCTTCCCTCCATCCTGCCTCTGCTCTCAGCCTGGGTCAGCAAAGGATGAGGGGGGGGACATTTCTTGCTGCCTCCGACGGATATTGACGGATGGAGTGACTATTGTAAATGCTACCGTGTTGTGTAAGCAGTAGGAAAATGTGACTCTGTCCCCAGAGATGTCAATGGCATTTTGGAGAAAATCCTATCCTTGATTTTCTGGGCCTGTGCAGCTGAAATGTCTGGGTGACAGGGACAAGCTGGGGGCTCTGATCCATGGGGCCTGGGAGGCCACTTGCTGATCCAGCCCCTGCCTATGAGAGGAGGGGCTGGAAGAGTCACACTGTGGGCTCAGTCTCAATTCTCTGTCGCTTACTCTGTCTTCCCCATTTCTTCCACGATAAAATGAGGATGAAAAAAGCACCTCATTATGCTTTGACTTCCGGAGAAAGAGGGTGTCCAGGAATAGAAAGTTCAGCCGCTAATACATCCCCCAAAACTTCTCACTAATTCCTGCTTCCGAAAAACTGTTGCCAGTCACGCAAGGGCCTGGTCTGCCTGACACGGGCCCAGGTGACTGCAGAGTCCTTCAGATGGGGTTGGAGCAAGAGCAGGGCAGAGTGGCCCCAGCAGCTACCCTTCCTGTCTTGATTCCTCATCTGAGGAATTTGAGTCATGTGTTTGCCATTTCCCTGTGAGGATCGGCGAAAAGGGACAGCCAAAGCAAAGCAGCCCAGAGCCTGTCCCATGACCGATGCACAATAAATATTTGTTGAATTAGGGAATGGACACATGAATAAAGGAATGAACAAATGAATGGGCATGAATGCATGAAGGCGCATGGGCCAGGAACAAGAAGATAGTGCTGGGAGTCAGGAGACCCCATTTGGAGCCTTGCCTGTCACCTAGTAGCTGAGTGACCTTAGGCAAGTCACTTAACCTTGCTGAGCCTCAGTTAATAATAGCAATAATCCCTGACTCTCAGGTGGTTGTGAGGATTAAAGGAAAGTGCTGGGTGGGACTGCTTTGCTAATGGCAGGGCACTGTGCAAATGTTAGTTCTAATTATTCTCCACAATTATGGCTGCTCCGCGGGAGGCGTGTGTGTGAGTGAGGACAGGGAAGCCTGCGCGTGCGGGGAGGTCTGTGACCAGGCTGTGTGTGCGTATGTATTGTGTGTGGGTGTGTTTGGAGAACTGGGGCCATTAGAAAAACCATCATCCCTCTAAGTTGTTCTTTCTTTTGCTAAACTCAA
Source organism: Tarsius wallacei (assembly GCA_963574415.1). Lineage (NCBI taxonomy): Eukaryota > Metazoa > Chordata > Mammalia > Primates > Tarsiidae > Tarsius > Tarsius wallacei. The sequence goes on along the minus strand of CAUYQG010060826.1, from coordinate 14,004 downwards.
CCTGCCAGGCTGACATCGGAAGCAGGAATTAGTGGGAAGTCTGGGGGGACAGGATTAGCGGCTGAACTTTCTATTCCTGGAGACCCTCTTTTCTCAGGAGGTCAAAGCAATTTCCATATATTATCCCTGCTGGCAGCTTGGGAAGGTCAGGGAAACGGCAAACACATGACTCAAATTCCTCGGATGGAGAAATCAAGGCAGGAAGGGCAGCTGCTGAGGCCACTCTGCCCTGCTCCAACCCCAGCTCCAGCTGAAGGACTCTGCAGCCACCTGGGCCTGTGCCAGGTAGACCAGGCCCTCCCCTGACTGGCAGCACTTCACTCATGTGAGTGCTATTGCATCCCCCTCCCCCGCCACAACCCTGGGCTGTGTGTTTGTTTGTTTGTTTGTTTGTTTTTTGAGTCAGAGTCTCACTCTGTCCCCCCAGATTGGAGTGCAGTGGCCACTTCCGGCCACTGCAGCCTCGACCTGCTGGGCTCCGGCGATCCTTCCGCCTCAGCCTTCCAATTAGCTGGAACTACAGGCGCACACTACCACGCCAGGCTAATTTTTGATTTATTGTAGAGATGAGGTCTCGCCAAGTTCCCCAGGCGGGTCTCAAACCTGCGGGCTCAGGCAATCCACTCACCTTAGCCTCCCAAAGCATGGGATTACAGGCTGAGCCACCGAGCCTAGCTTAGGAAAATACTTATTCTAATAGAGATTTTGACCTTACATTTTAGAGAAAAGAAAAAGTAAATGCAAGACTACATCATAAAATTTATTTAAAATTTATATCAAATATACAAAAATCGATGAAAATGACAGCAATGTATTCTTTGTATTCATGATTTCACAAATAAAAGCTTAAAACTTTCAAAATAAAGAAGATTCTTGAAAACGCAGCTTACTAAATTTGGTGATAAGCCCCTTGATTTTTTAAGAAGAAAGGAAAAAGATCTAAAACAACCTGGACAGTTTCTGAGTCAATCTGTGGCTGTTAAGGAACATCAATGCTAGCAAATTTTAGGTGTATATTGTGTGTGTTCCCATGTTCGATGATTAAAGGCAGTAGAAAACGATGATCAGCTTCATCCAGGCAGGATTACTAATGGACCAGACTCTTCAGGAGTGAAGGTTTGAGTCACCTCACCAGGCAAAGGAGCAGGGCCAGCTGTTAAGTATTCAGGGAAATGGGCAACAATGATTAATGGATGAAAGTGGTTATAAATACTGGCGATGACCCCATGATCTGTTGAGAAAATGAGGACTGTCATGGGAATACTTCTTCCTTATTTTCATATTGAAATTATTTGTGTTTGTATTAACCAGTTTTTCCTTCTCCCTGCCAGTTCCCTATCATGTAACATAAGAAGTGTTAATGGCAGCTAACTTCATATCAATATTTATATTACCGGATATTAAGGGGGAGTTTTACCTGGCTAGGAGAGAGGTAAACTCACCCAAAAATAGATAAAGGGATTTTGTATATTTTTGGGGAAAAATTAGCATGTTTTTGTTCGAATGAGGGATAGTTGCATTGTATTAGGCAGAGGCATGATTTTGTTATTTTTTTTTTTTACTTGCAGGTTAAGTGTAATTAAGAGGAGTTAAGAGTGCCAAGTTGTCAAGGGATGACAGTGGTGACTTTGTATTGTATCAACTTAATTAACTATATTTTATTAGCGATGTATTCCAGAATCCTTATCCTGCATAGTTCTAAATTAGACTTGCCCTAAGAGATTTAGAAGCTGAAATGAAGCCACAGCCATTTTTATGCCTGGAAGTTTAGCATTAATGCCAAGCACTGCTGCATTTCGTGCATGTTGTCAGCAGGCAGCCTTGTTGGTGTGGGGGAGCAGCCAGGTCAAACTTCTCCTAGATTCCTTCTCCAGTTTTACCAAATCCTGGACCAGGGTTAGGTGCAGCTCTGTCAAGAGTTCCTCAATCATGTAATCACAACACTTTGGGAGGCCGAGGTGAGAGAATTTTTTGAGCCTAGGAGTTGGAGACCAGTTTGGGCAACATAGTGAGACCTCGTCTCTATAAAGAAAAAAACATTTTTTAATTAGATGGGCATGGTGGTGCGTACTTGTAGTCCCAACTACGCAGGAGGCTGAGGTGGAAAGATCTCCTGAGCCCAGGATATAGAAACTGCAGTGAGTTGTGATTGTGACACTGTACTCCAGCCTGGAGATGGAATTAGATCCCAACTCAAAAAAAAAAAAAAATCATTTTTTTGGTATCTTTTCTCCAGGTCACCCACGTTATTGAAGTGGGAGGCCTGAAGTTGGTGAGAGACCAACATTAGTTCCAGGTAGAGACTGACATGTGGTCCTGCTTGTTCTTGTTCTCCCCTGCTTCACGTTCATCATCTCTGTAATTTACAGCTACCTGGACCTCAGGCTCAGCACCATATGCAGGTGACTTCCATAGACTGACTAACCAATTGCCCCAGTTATGTCAGGTCAAAGCCCTGCAGATGAATCTCTTACATCGCTCAAAGAGGTTCTGCCTCCCTGATAGCACCCCCTGCTTTTTCCTGTTATTTTCCCCCTGGCATTCATTTAACCTGTAGTTTTTCGCAGTCTGGATTTTGGATTTTGCTGATTGTGCCCATGTGGTGTTCCCTGTCTTTCTTCTAAATTATTAGTTAAAGCTGGAAGCTGGATCAGATTGAGATTTATTTTATTTATTTATTTTTATTTATTTTTTTGCAAAACAAATAGCAGTTGTATGTTTATTTTTATTTTTATTTTTTTGAGTCTGAGCCTCACTCTGTCCCCCAGGCTGGAGTGCAGGGGCACCCTCACAGCCACCACAGCCTCGACCTGCTGGGCTCAGGTGATCTTTCCACCTCAACCTTCCAAGTAGCTGAAACTACAGGTGTGTGCCACCACACTCGGCTAGTTTTTCTTGATTTATTGTAGAGAAGAGGTCTCGCCAAGTTGCCCAGACTGGTCTTGAACCTCTGGACTCAGGCAATCCTCTCGCCTCAGTCTCCCAAAGTGCTGGGATTACAGGTACGAGCCACTGCTCCCAGCTGTATGTTTCTACTAGGCAGTATCTAAAGCCTGGTTGTCTCTCTTTATATGATGTTAACAGTTACTGATGATCACTATTGAGATCTGTTATTCCATAGTTGTTTGTAAAATGGCAGTACCAATCTTTCTTCACTTATTAGCTAAAATACTTACAAAGAAATTTATCAACTGCTCGCTTATTCTGGGGTGCACTCATGTAAAGAAGACAGGATAAATGCTTGCTTTTTTCCTCCTTGAATTACCAGATTTCAACATAATGATTTGGTTCCCTATCATCTTTCTTTCTTTTTTTTGAGTCGAAGTCTCACTCTGTCGCCCAGGCTAGAGTGCAGTAGCACGCTCACGGCCACCCCAGCAACAACCTGCTGGGCTCCAGCGATCCTTCCACCTCAGTCTTCCAAGCATTCGGAATTACAGGCGCACGCTACCATGCCTGGCTAATTTTTGATTTATTGTAGAGACGAGGTCTCGCCAAGTTGCCCGGGCTGGTCTCGAACCCTTGGGCTCAGGTAATCCACTCACCTCAGCCTCCCAAAGTGCTGGGATTACAGGCTAAGCCACCAAGCCCAGTCCCCTATCATCTTTCAAAGGTGACCAGTATTTTTTTATTACCATTATGAATTCATGAATATATTTTAGGGATTTCAAATAATTTCAATTATTCTTATGGGCATTTGGGCTATTGTCTCATTTTGGGGCAGTGGATGCCTCTTAAGTAGGCTCTTAGGTCATTTTAACATACTCTCGGTAGTCTTTAATGGTTTTCTTATTTTGTAACATGTTTCAGGCTCAGTTTGCATATTTCCTACTCCAGACATGGGTAGTATTCTGGTTTCTTTACATGTAAAATGGTTTTTGGATGCCACGGTCTGGGTAGGGTGATCATTGGGCCTTTTTTTCCAGGGCTTTTCCATAGAGATACCTAGGAAAAGTCTCTTTTTAAAAATTATAAAGTACATCAAGAGTGTATAGTGATACATCCAATTCAAACTCAGAAATACAGGATTGTTTTCTTAGCCTTATACTTTTTTTTTTTAAGAAACAAAGTCTCACTCTGTTGCCCAGTCTGGAGTACAATGGCATGATCATGGCTCACTGTAGCTCCAAACTCCTGGGCTCAAGTGATCCTCTCGCCTCAGCCTCCTGAGTAGCTGGGACTACAGGTACATTGCACCATATCTGGCAATTTTTTTTTTTGAGAGATGGGGTCTTGCTGTGTTTCTCAGCATGGTCCTAAACTCCTGACCTCAAACAGTCCTGTCTTGGCCTCCCAAAGCACTAGAATTACAGGCATGAGCCACCTTGTCTAGCAAGCCTCCTCTATCTTAACCTATTTCTCCATTTTTTTTCCCACACCAAAAAAAATATAATAATTCTTTTACTTTGTCCCACAATGTATACACAACAGTCTTAAAATAACAGTACTGATACCAACATGAACATTATGATTATTGAAAACAGTTTAAGATTTTTTTTTTTCCAGTTCTTTTTATCCTTAGGGTATATCCTACTAAGAGTATACAGTCGAGGGGCTGAGCGTGGTGGCTTATGCCTGTGATCCCAACACATTGGGAGGCAGAGGCGAGAGGATTGCCTAAGTCCAGGGTTTCAAGACCAGCCTTGGCAACTTGGCGAGACCTGTCTCTACAATAAATCAAAAAATTAGCCGCTAGGCATGGTGGTGTGCACTTGTAGTCCCAGCTACTCAGGAGGCTAAAGCAAAAGGATCACCTGAGCCCAGCAGATCGAGGCCGTGGTGCCCGTGAGCATGTCACTGCACTCCAACCTGAGTGACAGAGTGAGATTCTGACTCAAAAAAAAAAAAAAAATATATATATATATGTATATATATATATATATATATATACAGTCAAATTAGGCATTTGAAACTTATTTGAAATAGTTCCTATTTGTATGGTTATACCACCAACTCAATATTCAGTTACGGTTGTTTATCTCATTTTGCTGTTGATATTTAGAAATTGCTTTTTTAAAATGCAAATTTCTATAATGATGTAAAATGCTTAACTGATTTCATGGCCAAATATATAAAACAAGATATGTTCAGAAAGACTTAGGTTCCATTCGTTTCCTCTATCCTTTCCTTCCTCATTTCTCTTTACATCTACATGGTATTCCATTGTATATGTATACCATAGTTAGTCCCATCTGTTCTTTCTTAATAAGTACTTGGATTCTTTCTAGTCTTTTGTTATTATAAATAATTTTTTAAATAGTTGAGGTCTCAGTCTGTCACTCAGGCTGAAGCACAATGGCACAATCATAGCTCACCATGCTGCCTTGACCTCCTAAGCTTGGGAGATCCTGCTGCTTCAGTCTCCCCAATAGCTGGGACTACAAGTGCACACCATCATGCCTAGCTAATTTTAAAAAATGTTTTGCAGAGGCGAGGTCTCACTATATTGCCTAGGCTGGTCTTGAACTCCTAGACTCAAACAATCCTCCCACCTCAGCCTCTCAAAGTGCTGGGATTATAGGCATGAGTCACCCAGCCTGCTATTATAAATAATTAAATACTGACCTTTCCAAATATTTTGTTCAGATATTGGAGGCACCCATACCCAAGTCTGTTGGTTGTCTTCAGGAAAAGTATTAAGCAGCTTGTATAAACCTAGAAGCAGGAGTCATATTGTTCTAGTCCCAGTGCTTTTCAATTTTTGTTTTGTATTGTTTATTTTTTATTTCTCTATATTGTATTTAAACACTAATAATTTAAACAATTTTTAACTGACATCTATACTCATGGAACTAATAATATTTAATACAAATTTTGTTATGCTTTTAATTTATTATATATAGTAACTATATATTATTTTTGAAATTTTTTTCTCATATTTTTTTTTTCTCATACATATCATGCCACAATGTAAAAATAGATTTCTTGTGAGTCGTCATCAAAAGACACAATCAAGACCAGCAGGGACAACACAGCAAGACCTTGTCTCTACAAAAAATAAAAACAATTAGCTGAGCATGGTGGTACATGCCTGTAGTCCTAGCTACTTGGGAGGCTGAGGCAGAAGGATCACCTGAGCCCAGGAGGTCAAGGCTGCAGTGAGTCGTGATCGTGATCACTCCAGCCTAGGAACCAGAGTAAGACTCTGACTCAAACAACAATAAAAAAGACACAATCAAGAGAATGGAATAGCCATAAGAATAATTGAGGGTTTATGTTTTGTTTTTAATCCTTACCCCAGCTCTCTGAAGCTAGAGGCACTGACCTTCCCACTCCAAGAGGTCTTGTTCTCTGCTCTGCTCCGGGCTTGGCATCCTGATGCCAGCCCAGTTTCCTGTGAGGCTTGCATCGTCTTCTGCATGTCCCCCTATGCTGCGAGCTAACAGCCTGACTGTTGCAGCCTCTTGTCACCCATGTCATCTTGTCATTCCTGTGGCTGATGAGGTGGAGGAAGGTTTATAAGCTTTTAGAGGTACAGTAAGACCACCATCTCACCCCTTTCTTTCAGCATGCCGACTATTACAACTCACCTAAGTCATTCATATGCCCTGCACCACCCTTACAAATATTCTCTGTCAAAAAACTGCTCTCTGCTCGCTGCTATGGTATCTTTTACAGCCAAACTTCATGCTCTGTACCTCATACCTTGTTCATTTGACAGCTGCTGCAGCTGCTTTTGCTTCCACCATTCCACCTTCAAGAACACTTGCCAGGGTCACCAAAGACCTCACAGCTGGCAATCTCAGTGGTGCTTCTGAGTTGTCATTCAATTTGAATGCCCGCGGCAGCACATGGCATTGTCAGCCACCATTCTTCTTCGAAGCCCTTTCTTGCCTTGGCTTCCCTGATAACATGTTTCTCCTTTTCCCTGGCAGTTCTTTTTCAGCTTCCACTGAAATGCGAGTGTGTTCCATTTACTTATTTATTTTAATTTTTTTTTTTTAGTTGGGTCTCACTCTCTTGCCCAGGTTGGAGTACTCACTGCAGCCCTGACTTTTGGGGCTCAGGAGATCATCCTGCCTCAGTCTCCCAAGTAACTGAGACTATAAGTGCATGATACCGTGCCCAGCTAATTTTTTAATTTTTTGTAGAGATGAGGTCTTGCCATGTTGCCTAGGCTAGTCTCGAACTCTTAGGCTCAAGCAGTCCTTCTGTCTTGGCCTCCCAGTGTGCCAGGATTACAGATGTGCACCATCACGCCTGGCCTTCATGTTTCATTTAATATAGCTTATTGGATTTTTCTTTCAAACCACAATAAGAATATGTGCTCATTCAAACATGTCAATAAAGATAGAATTGTACAAAGAAAAAGCCAGCTATTTTATTTTTTTACACTAGGTGCAATGGTGTGTCCCTATAGTCTCAGCTACTTAGGAGGTAGAAGTGGGAGAATTGCTTGAGGCCGAAAGTTCAAGGCTAGCTTGGACACCATAACAAGACCTCATCTCTAAAAAAAAAGTTTTAATTTTAATTTTAAAAAACTTTGGCTGGACATGGGGTTCACAGCTATAATCCCAGCATTTTGGGAGGTCGAGGTGAGCGGATTGCCTGAGCCCAGGGGTTCGAGACCAGCCTGGGCAACTTGGGGAGACCTCATCTCTACAATAAATAAAAAAATTAGCTGGGCATGGTGGCGTGTGCCTATAGTTTCAGCTACTTGGAAGGCTGAGGTGGAAGGATCAACGCCCAGCAGGTGGAGGCTGCAGTGGCTGTGAACATACCAGTGCCCTCCCACCTGGGTGACAAGAGTGACTCTGACTCAAAAAAAAAAGAAAACCTTTAAAAATTGAACTATCTTCAAATGAGCCTTAATGATTCTGTGACTTAAATAAATGTCTACAGAGAAAGTGAAGGCAGAGATACCACTTAGGAGGTTGCTATGTGTATCCAGGTGAGGGAGGGATGACAGCCCGTGCAGGGGTTTGATGATGAGGTGAATTCGCAGACCCACTAGATATTTAGAAGATGCACTCAACAGAACCAAATGACTGTGGAGATGAGGGGCCGGAAGAGAAGAGGAGTTAAGGATGCCCTCCAGGTTTCCAGGTAAAACGTGGGAGAGGGAGCGTGACACAAACTAAAATAGAGGATGGAGGAGAAGGAGGAGCCAGTGTGGGGAAGAAGCTGGTAATTCAGCTTGAGCACATCGAGGTTTGGGCATCCATGGAGAAAAGTCTGTGACCACCTTTGTACATAGACTTAGCTGGGCATACGGAGGAGAGAGTTATCTGCTTAGTATGACAGTAGAAGCCACGGTCACAAATGAGCTTGTATTAGGTGAGGGTGTTCAGTGAGATAACACCCCAGACAGAACCCTGAGGGGCATCACATTTACATGTGAACAGAAAAAAAAGAGTCTGGCTAGAGCAACCATTGCTCTCTCTTGCCACCAGCTCCTACTTATCTTACTTCCTACTACTTCCCAGCCCAATGCCTGGTTCTGGCTGCATACAGTGTGCTCGAATGTACTATGCTTATTGTATGCTGAAAGTATCAAGACAAATTGACTATATTTAACATTTTTTCTCCTACATACCTGCAGAGGAAGATGATGTATCAATAAACAAATGCATGTTTGAGTGGAGTTCTGAATCCTGGCTTGTGGCTTATACAGTAGTGCCCCCCTGATCCACAGGGGATACGTTCCAAGATCTTCAGTGGATCCCCGAGACCACAGATGACCAGACCCTCGCTATAGAATTTTTCCATTTGATAACTGAAACGATTAATGAGCAGGTAGTGTATACAGCATGAATAAGAAGGACAAAAGGATGGACTGGGTGGGACTGAGCAGATGGCACGAGATTTCATCATGCTACTCAAAACAATGCACAATGTAAAATGTGTACATCATTTATTTCTGGAATTTTTAATTTAATGTTTTTGGACCTTAGCTGACTATGGATAACTGAAAATGTGAAAGGTGAAATTGAGGATAAGTGGGGACCACTGTATTAGTTGTGCCTTTTTATTTTTTGTATTTCTGATGTATTTACTTTTTTGTATTCTTGACATCCAGAGCCTGACCCTGGAGAGAGTTCCCCTCCTAGGGATAGCCAATTCCTAGAGATGGCACAGGGCTTGGGGCAGTAGTCCAGCTACTGTATCTGTACTCCAGCCCATGCCCCTCATAAGCCTGTAGTCGCAGCCCATAATCCCAACCCCACCAGGCATTAGAGTTGGTACCACCAGGACTCTAATACCTCACTCACATAATCCTTAGATTCACTGTTTAGGGTTAATGGAATTGGTCTGGACACAGAGAAGAAGTAGTGTCTTCAAGGGCTAAGCAGAACAGGAAGTAGGAGAAGGAGTAGACATGCACAGAGGAACTAGTAGGAATCTGAAGGTTGATGTGATTATGGATCATGGGGTCCTAAGGGCTGGACTCCAGGGTCATGGTCCCTTGAATAATCTCGGGTATCTGCCCTATGTGTATCATAGTCTCTGAGGTCCTGCAAGAATGAAGACCACAAAGTTAGGTTTCTTTCTGTTCTAGCTTCCAGCAATAAGTAAATATTCAGTGGTGTAGCCAGTCCTGACCTATCCACCAACACATTGAACCTGCGGAGGCCACCCAAAGCTGCCCTTGGCAGGTAGAGCTACTAACCAGGTAATTCCCAGGCAGTGGTGGGCTGAGTTTGAGTGAAAAACCTAGTGTTCTCTATCCCCCACCCCCAGCCAGGAAGCAACAAAAAAGTGATTTCTTAACAAACCTGATTGTATGTTTCTACAAGAATCAAATCTTCAGAGGAAAGCAAGACACAAAATCAGGGGATCTAGGAATCTCTAGTTAATTGTCTGGCAGGGAAAAATGGGACATTTGTGAGAAGACTATCTCTAGTTACCCTTCCATTTCCTCCTGCCACACTCAAGGTGCCGATAGCTGAGTGGGACTGCTCTCTCCCTTACCCCTCACCGGTCCCTTCTGGCCAGGAAGCCCTGATTGGTCCCAAGAATTCCGCCCGATACTTCTCCCAGTAAGGCCCTCTTTCCATGTGAGGGGGATCCGAGGAAGGTTATTAAGAGTGGTATTCCTATATACCAAAAAAAAAAAAAAAAAAAATTGAGAGAAAGAAAGGAAAAGAGCAAACAAAATGGATCTCATAATGCAAATCATTTATGTAAAAGAACTGCTTATATTTTAAAAGCATGGACGGATAAGCCATAACATCATAACATAAGGAAAGATAAAGTAGAGGAGAAATAGAAGTTGGGTTTGTTTTTTGTTTTTTTTTTTTGTAGATTTGATGTAGGAATTATGTAAATATTTTACATAATTATAAAACAAATATAAATTTAAAAAACAATCTCTTAAACATTGGAAGCAAAAGAAAACAAATGAACCTAACTGTAAATCAAGTTAGTGGCATAGACGCACAGAAAGGATGTATTTCAAGTGAGTTTAAAACATAGTCATGTGATTGTTTATTCCAGTGGGATGTACCCTCAGAACAAAAAGAACCGTAAAAAGAATTTTAAACTGTTTATGGCAATCATATGGTTGGTGGTAGTGTTGGTATTGTTATCCTGAGACTGTTGAATGTGTATTTTGGGGTAAAGAAAATGAGTAATTATGTGATATTCTAGTATCATTCCCAATGTCATTCAAAACCAAGATTCTCAGCATAGAAAAAAGAAAATATAGATGTAAGACGGAAGTGGTTAAGTATAAACCCTGAAGTATAATTATAAACATAGAATTAATTTATTTTAGAAAAATAAGTATTTTCTAGTTCTGTCCATTTCAAGGCTTAAAACTAATGACCAATCAGTAAAAATGAGCACATTGGTATCCAGATTATAATCTTAAAATATAATTCCCCATTGGAAGGATCTAGGACTCCTTGGAGAAATGACTGGTTCCATGTCTAGGGCAGCCTGGAATGCCAAATAGCAAAAAAAAGTTGTCAGAACCACTAAAGTCTTGTCAAAGGGGCTTAGAAGCCAAATTAAAGAGATTCCCACTGGCCAAAGATGAGACTATTTGTACATCACAGCAATATGTTTAAGTCAACACAAGTTCATAATAATACTAAAGCTTATTTGACCACTGTTAGGAGATGCTAATGAACAATTTGTCATTTTGAGAATTGCTAAATTAAGGACAGAGTTGAACATTTATTCTGCTTTCCCTTTATGAACTGTACCATTGGGTAACCAAAAAGTAGATGAGGGGGAAGTTTCTTTTCTTTCTTTCTTTTTTTTTTTTTTAACAATTATACCAGCTCTGGCACTCCGGCACTTACTAGGGAGGAAATTTCTTTATGTAAGTATTCCAACTGATAATGAAAGCATGACAGAATTTGGATATTACCATTTAGAAGTCCCAATGAATTCACAAATCTAGATATTGATGTTCATCATCACAAAAAGAGACATCAGCTACCAACATCACAAAAAAGCAACCAGACATCATATACCTTTTGATAGAACATAGTACCTACCACTCCTGAAGTTGTCATGCTAAAAAAAATTGAACCTGAACATGCTTCAGCCTCCATATCTAATTGCCAGTTTCCAGGAGAAACAAATCAAAGGGTAGAGAAACATGTTAAGCGGCACCTTGAGATTGCAGTTGGCAAAATCCAGATTGTGGGAAGCTCTGCAGGAAAAATGAACCATTTTCTTCAATAAGTAAATTTCAAGGAAAAAGAGATGGTGATGGACTCTAAGGCAAAAAAGATATATATCAAACAATCACAATGTATAGGCCTTTTTTTCAGTCATGATTCAAGAAAATTGTAAATCATACAGGCACAAGCATTTATGACACGAGAGGACTGATGGAATATTTGATGACATTAAGAAATTACTGTTTATTTTTCTAGGTATTATGCTTTTTACTTTCAAAAACATAGTATTATGTTTTTTTAAAGCAAGTCTTTAAAATTGAGTAATATATACTAAACACATATTAATAAAATATTTTGGATTTTCTTCAATATAGGAAAGTAGAAAACTGGAAAAATAGATGTTATAGTGTGGCTATGAATTGATTATTGTTAAAGATAGTGATGAACGCTTGGAAGTTTATTATACTATTGTGTCTACATTTATATAGCTTTAAAATTCCCCATAATAAAAAGTTAAAACAAACAAGAAATACCAACATTGTAAAATTCCACAGGGAAGTCACATAAAATGTGAACTAGGAAGATTCTAGCCATTTGCACCTGGGGTCATCTTGTGGATCACCTACCAGCAACTTGACCGTCCTTTTTAATGAAATAGTGAAAAATGAATCACTGCATATTAAATAGTATAGTGTTGAAACCCGTTATTTTATTGTAATGATATTTGGCTTATAATGGAATTTTGGATATTGAGGAACTTATTTATGACAAAAAATCAAAATTGTATATCTTATTTCTCTAACATGTGGTAACAATATCAGTCACTGACACGCATTGCAGGTTCATTGATACATGTGCAATAGTAATTTGTTTGACATCTTCCACCTGGTGTTTTCCTATTTGAGCAGACGCTGCAGTCTCATTTTCTTCCTCTCACATTAATAGTATGTAATTTATTGTCCAGTCTGTTGTTTGAAGATGATATGGAAGGATGCACTCGTGACTTCTAAAAAAACACACTTCTCAACTGATCGATCAGAAGCTTGATAAATTTCACATGGGACATAGGTTCATCATTGTTTTTGAATAGAAAACTTTAAGGAAACATACATTTTTGAAAAATTTGTGCTGGCATAAATTTGTCCGGTATGATCACTGGCAATTTCTTTATGTCTTCTGAGAAGGGACATCCAAATTCTTTGCTAGATTTATGGTGTCCCCTCAAAGGGGACACCTGAGTGCAAAGGGCTAGTCATTTTGGCAGTCGGTGTGAGTAGTGGCTTTTTCAGCAGTTTCAATGGAACTGTAAGAATGGAAGACAGTCTGCAGCAGGTTAAAACATGAATTACTTAGAATACCTTTATGACTTGGGGTTAGCAGATAATTTTTCTTTTCCTCTCTCTTTTTAACATTTTTATTCACATGTTCTTACTCATAAGCAGACTTTGAACAATTATTGTAATACTGTAAGAAAGAGATTGGCAGTAGTGGGAAACTGCCGGGCGGGGGGTGGGGGGGTAGGATTGGCAGTAGTAGGAAACTGCCAGGGGAAGTAGGAGGCACACCTCATCAACAAAGGTACCTGCATAATGAACATTTGTATACCTTACCCTGAATTGTACCCCACATCTTTAAATTAAAAATTAAAAAAATTAAACCCCAAAATAGAAATAAGTGAGGCTAACTGAATGTCAAATTCAAAAATGACAAAGAGATAAAGAAATAATCTAAATAAAATTTGAATATAATACTCTGAAAAAATACATTTTTCATTATGGAAAATTCCAAACCAAGAATAAAGCAAAGAGAAAATAGTATAATGAACCATCACTTACCTATTACTCGGCTTCAATGATTATCAACATTTTGCCACCTGCACACCTCCAGTTTTTAAAGCGAATCCCAGGTATCATTTAATTTTACTTGTAAATAGCACAACTAACAAAATTAAGAATAACTTGAGGAAGGATTTCTTTTTTTTTTTTTTGAGTTGGAGTCTCACTCTGTCACCCAGACTGGAGTGCAGTGGTCACTCCCGGCCACTGCAGCCTCGACCTACTGGGCTCCGGCGATCCTTCCGCCTCAGCCTTCCAAGTAGCTGGAACTACAGGCGCACGCTACCAGGCCCGGCTAATTTTTTTTTTTTTTTTTTTTTTGAGCTGGAGTCTCACTGTCGCCTAGACTGGAGTGCAGTGGCCGCTCCTGGCCACCGCCGCCTCGACCTGCTGGGCTCCGGCGATCCTTCCGCCTCAGCCGTCCAAGTAGCTGGAAATTCAGGCGCGCACGACCGCGCCCAGCTAAACTTTGAGTTATTGTGGAGATGAGGTCGTGCTTGCCCAGGCGGGGGTCTTGAACCCGCGGGCTGAGGCAATCCACTCCCCTCAGCCTCCCAAGGCACGGGATTACAGGCTGAGCCACTGAGCCCGGC
>CAUYQG010060824.1:0-18449 GCA_963574415.1 Tarsius wallacei | reverse complement strand
TGTACATAGTAGTCTCTGATAATCTTTTGTATTTCTTCAGTTGTGACTTCATCTTTTGTGTTTCTGACTGAGTTTATTTAAAATGTTTATTGCCTTCTTAATTACTTCATTTGTTCAATGATCATTAAGAAACGTGTTATTTAATTTCCATGTGCTTGTATAGTTTCCAAAAGTCCTCTTGCTATTAATTTCTAGTTTTATTTCATTGTGATCATGAAAGGAACTTGATGTTTTTCAATTTTTTTAAATTTTCTGAGAATTATTTTATGTACCTATATATGGTTTATCCTTGACAATGTCCCATGTGTTGAGGAGAATTATGTGTATTCTGTGACTGTTGTATTAAATAGTCTAAATGTCTATAATGTCCATTTGGTGCAGACTAAGTCTAAAATTTATTTGTTAATTTACTGTTGATGACCACTCCAGTGCTAAAAGTGTGGTATTAACCCCCCAGTTTTATAATATTTGGGTTTATCTCTCTTTAACTCAAATAATATTTTTTTTTATCTAGCTGGGGATTACTTTTTTTAGTGCATATATAATTACAAGTGTTAAAGATTCTTGCTAAATTGACTCCTTTATCATCATATAATGATTTTCTTAGTCTCTTTTTTATAGTGTTTGACTTAAAATCTACTTTATCTTATATATTCATACCCACACATTCTTTTTTGGTTTCTATTTGTGTGAAACATCTATTTCCATCCCTTTAATTTCAGTATATTTGTCTTTATAGGTGAAATGATTTTCTTGTAGGTTACATATGTTCGGGCCTTTTTTTATTTAATCAATTTAGTCACTGTATGTCTTTTAATTGGAACTTTTAGTCATTTACATTCAAAACTATTAAGAGGTATTATTACTAACAGACTTCATTGCCATTTAGTTACTGGTTTTGTGGAGTTTTTGGTTCTCTCTTTCTTCCCCTCCTGTCTTTCTGCAAAAGCAATTTCCTCTAGTAGTGGTATGTTTTAATATCTTAATTTTTGTGTATCTACTATAGATTTACCATAGATTTGTGGTTACCTTGAGGAATACAAATGACAACTTATAGCCACATATTTCGAACTGATAATAACTTATCTCTGACTTTTAAAAAAGGAAAAAAAAGATAAGCAAAAAGAAAGTGTAAAAACTCTGCAATTTAACTCCACCCTCCCTACTTTTTGACTTTTTGTTATCTCTATTTATCTTTTTATACTGTTATATTTCTTTAAGTTTTTAGTTATTATCTTTAATAAGTTCATCTTTTAGTTTTCATACTAAAGATTTGAGTAGTTTACATGTTGCAGTTATAGTGTTAGAGTATTCTGTATTTTTCTGGGTACTTACTATTACCAGTGAATTTTATTCCTTCAGCTGATTACTTGTTACTCATTAATTTCAGATTGGAGAACTCTCTTTAACATTCCTTGTAAGACAGGCCTGGTGTTGATAAAAATCCCTCAGCTTTTGTTTACCTGGAAAAGTCTGTTTTTCCTTCATTTTGAAAGATAATTTTGCTAGATGAAAAATTTTACATTGAAAGTTATTTTTCGTAAAGCATTTTGAATATGTCATTCTACATCTTCCTGCTATATAAGGTTTCTTCTGAGAAGTTTGCTGCCAGACATAACAGACATTATTTATATATTATTTTCTTCTTTTCCCTTGATGTTTTTAGGATCCATGCTTTATCTTTGACCTTTGAGAGTTTCATTAGTATAAGTCTTGAGGTAGCCTTATTTGGGTTGAATCTGTTTGGTGTTTTTTGACCTTCGACTTTGTACTGTGATATTCATGTCTTCCTCTAGATTTGGGAATATCTCAATAATTATTTTTTGAATAAACTTCCTACTTCTAACTCACTCTCTCTCTCTACATCATATTTACAGTCAGTAACTCTTATATTTGTCCTTTTGGGGCTATTTCCTAGATCTTATAGATGTGTATCATTTTTTACATTGTTTAATTTTCCTTCTGACTATGTATTTTAATTTAGCCTGTCTTCGAACTCACTACTTTTTTGTTGTTGTTTTGCAGGGTCACTTCTGCTGTTGGGAGACTGATGCATTTTTCCATTTGCCAATTAAACTTCTCAGCTCCAGAATTTGGCTTACTTTTTAAAAATTTATTTTTATATCTTTATTACATTTCTTTTGTAGAATTATAAAGGCCTTCTTTGTGTTACCTTGAAGTTCATTGACCTTCCTGAAGATAGCTATTTTGAATTTCCTGACTTAAAAATCACATATCTCCAACACTCCAGAAATGGTCACCAGTACCTTATTTAGACTGTTTGGTAAAGCCACGTTTTCCTAGTTGTTCTTGGTGCTCGTGCACATTTGTTGATGTCTGGGTGTTGAAGTGTTAGATATTTATTCCAATCTTTGCAGTCCGGACTTGTTTGAAAGAGATTTCCATAAATTCAAAAGGATTGAGGGTTGTGACCTAAGCCTGTAGTCTGTGAAGTGGTTTCAGCACTGGAGATGCTTCCTATACCCAGGAACATTACAAAGTTTGTAGTCACACTCCTGGTGGATTTGGGTAAGATAAGAGAGAATTTCAGGGTTACCAGTAAAAATCTTTTACTCCTTTCCCTCTTTTGTCCCCAGTCATAAGGAGTTTTTCTTCTTGCTGGGCTGTTTATACTTGGGGTAAGAGTGATGTTGGCACTCTTGTGGACACCACAGCTGGTACTGTTCAGGGTCACAGCTGAAGCCCTGCAGACCATCAAACTACTGAAGCTCACCAGAGGCCTTCATCCAGTACAGCCTGGCTAATTGCTGATGTTTATTCAAGGCCCGAGACCACTCTAGTCAACAGGCAGTGTATTCTGCTGGGACTGAGCCTGTTCCATCAGGGCCACAGTTTCCTTTCTAGCATAGACTGGGTCTAGAAATGCCATCTAGGAACAAAGACATGAAATTTGTGGCTCCAGGATGTTACTGTGGCTGAGCTGGCACCCAAGTTGTAGAACAATGCTCTATATTCTTCTCTTCCCTTTCTCCAAAAATAATGAATTTCTCCCAGAGTTGCATTGCCGGGAGTTGAGGTGAGTGTGACACAGGCAATCCCTTGGCCACTGCAGCTGGTGCCACACTGGATCACATGTGCACCAAGTTCACTGCTTCCAAGACCAACACTACACTGGAGCTTGCCCAAAGACTGCAGTCACTGTGGTGTGACTGCCACTCAAATTCAGTCTGTGTCCCCGGCCACTTTCGTCAGCCATTGATGAAGATGGCCAGGACTCAGGTACTTCCCACTGGAGCAAGAAATTTTCCTCTGACCTAGGGCTTGTTTAAATGTTCCCTCCATGAGTGTTGACAGATTTCTGTCCTGTGTTGTGTTCCATTGTGACAGGGCAGCACTGAATTCCAATGCAAAGCCCCACACTTTTTTCCTCCTCCTTCAAGCACACATATTTTTGTCTCTGTGCTGTGCTTGGATTGGAAGAAGAGCAGAGTAGGGAATGCAAGACTGTTCTTCTTACCCTCCTTTCCTGATATGTTTAAACCAGGTACTGTGATTTCTTACCTGACTTTTTGGTTCATATGGAAGTGCTTTCTTGCATGGATAGTTGTTCAATTTGGTGGTCCTGCAGGGTAAATTTAAAATTTACCAGAAAAAGATTTTAGCCCAGATTATTTCACTGGTGAGTTCTATTAAATACTTAAAGAAGAAACAATACCAATTTTACATGAAAATATTTCAGAAAACATGGGAATAGGAACACTTCCCAACTCTTTGAGACCAGTGTTGTCCTCTGTGGTAGGCAAAATTCTAAAGATAATCCCTCCCCTAAAATTTTCTAATTTGGTTGTTAAAACAATAATTTAGGTATATCTGTGAGGAAATTTTAAAGATGCACTTTTGTGTCCTAAATCAGTTGACCTTAAAATACTCAGGATTTCTAGCTGGGCTGGAAATAATCACAAGAACTCTTTTAAAGCAGAGATATATGCCACTGGTAGCAGAAGAATTCAGAGATGGCTTCTTCTGTCCTTGAGGAAGCAAGTAAACAACTATGGTGTAAACTGCAGAAAAAAAGGGGAAACGCTTTAGATGTCAAAAGTGACCCTCAGTCAATAGCCAGCAAGAAAATGGGGAGTTCAGCACTATAATAGCAAGCAAGTAAATTCTACCAACAATCTGAGAGCTTAGAAGGGGACCCAAGATTCAGATGAGAATCTCAGCATCAGCAGACATCTTAATTTCAGTTTGTAAGATCTGACCAGAGGATTTAGCTAACTGACCTCTATATCCATGAAACTGGGATAATAATTTTATGTAGCATTGTCACTAAATGGGTGGTCATTTTATGGCAGTAAAAGCAAACTAAAACATTGTGATAGTAGAGTTAATAATATAAGTAGAAAAGAAATAAATATTCTTCATGACCATAGAGTCCCAAATTTCCAACTAAGTATTATTAAATCAAATGTAACAGCATATAAAAAGAATTATACATTTAACCAAATGGAGTTTATTCCTGAAATTCCAAGTTGGTTTAACAATCTGCATATAAAATTAAGTAACTTTTTAATAGCATGAAAAGTAAATAACTTAGGTATAAATGTAACAAAAGAAATGAAAAACCTGTACACTGAATAATACAAAGCATTTTTGAAAAAATATGAATATCTAAATAAGTGGTGCAATTTCTCATACTCATAAATGAGAACATTCAATAGTGTTTTTTTAAAATGGCAAAACTTCACAAAATGATCTATAGATTTAATACAATCCTTATAAAATTATTTCAAGCACTATTTGTAGAAATTAATGCCATTATTATTATTATTCTATTGATTGGCACAATAATTTTAGATACTATGTAGCACAGTGTGGTATTTCAACATTTAATGTGTATACAACATTTAATGATCAAATTGGGGTAATTAGCACATCCATAACATCAAACATGTATCCTTCCCTGATGCTGAGAACATTGCAAATCTGCCCTCCTAGCTATTTAAAAATACACACTAGATTATTGTTTTATATAGTCATTCTATAATGCTATGGAACATTAGAACTTAGTATTTCTATCCAGCTGCACTTTTGTTTCCATTAACCAATGTTTGGCTAGTTCCTTTTTTATTCACCTTTTCCAGCCTCAAAAAATTATTATTCTACTCTCTTCTTATATAAGATCAAGTATTTTAGTCTCCACATATGAGTGAAAACATGCAATATTTATCTTTCCGTGCCTGACTGAGAAAGTCAATTTGCCTCTGTTTGCAGATGACATGATTATATATACAGAAAGTCCTAAAAACTACACCAAAAAAAGTTAGAATTTATAAACTAATCTATTAAAGTTGCAGGATACAAAATCCACATACAAAAATTACTAATGTTTCCATACACCAACCAAGAGTCTGTGGAAAAAGCAATTAAGGAAGAGATCTCATTTATAATGACAAAAAGAATACCTAATGATAAATTTAACACAAAATTCCTATATGGAAAACTGTAAAATACTAATAAAAGAAGTTGAAATTAGTATAAAAATTGAAAGCTATATCATGTTCATGGATCAGAAGAATTAACGTTGTGAAAATGGCTATATTAGCAAAGCAATATACAGATTTAATGCAATCCCTATCAAAATACTCATAAAATTCTGTGCAGAAATTAAGAAAGAGCCTAGAAATTTACATAAAAACCATAAAAGACAAATTATGAGTGAAAAAGAACAAAACTAAAAGCATCATAATAACTGATTTCAAAATACACTACAAAGCTATTGTGACAGATGCATAGAACAATGAAACAGAGTAGAGAACTCACAAATAAATCTACATATTTACAGTCAACTCATTTCCTACAAAAGTGCCAATAACATACATTCAGAAAAAAATCTCTTCAATAAGTGATGTTGGGAAAATTTGATATGCGCACACAGAGGAATGAAACTAGATCCCTATCTCTCATATAGAAAAATAGGATACCAGAAGAAACCATGGGGGGAAATTCAGGACAGTAATCTGTGCAAATACTTGGTAAAGAAGACCTCAGGAGCACAGGCAAACAAAGCAAAAATAGACAAATGGGATCACATCAAGCCACAAAGCTTCTATACAGCAAAGAAACAGTCATCAGAGTGAAGAGGAAATCTGTGGAAAGGGAGCCAATACATGCAGTCTACTTTTCTGACAAGGGATTACTATCCATAATATTTAACAAACTCAACTCAATAACAACAAAATGATAATAATGATCTGATTAAAAATGAGCAAATAAGTTGAATAGAAATTTTTCAAAAGAAGATATACTAATGATCAATTAATTTATGAAAAAATGCTCAAAATCACTAATTATCAGAGAAATGCAAACAAAAACCACAATGTTGTGTTCTTTCACCTAAATCAGAATGGAATCAACCTAAATGTCTATGAACAGAATAACAAAGAAAATGAGTTTTATAAAATTTGTATGGAAATCAAAAAACCTAAAGTTGCCAAACTAATTTTGAAAATGAAAAACAATGTTTGAGGACATATACTACCTAATTTCAAGACTTATTTGAAAGCTCTAATTCTCTAGAGTAAACATTGGAAGAACCTAGAGGACTAGTTCGTAAATATTTTAAGTTTCTTGGGTCATATACTTTCTGTTACAGCTACTCGAATTTGTCATTGTAGTGTAACAACAGTCATAGAATTACATAAATAAGTGAGTGCGATTATGTTTTAATAAAACATCATTTACAAAAACTTTCAGTGGGCCAGATTTGGCTAGGGAACCCAAAACATCTAGACAATATAGTCTTACTGTAGCATAGATATATAGATCAATGAAATGAAATAGAGATCTGAAATGTACCTTTACAGTTATAACAATTGATCTTTGATGAAAGTGCCAAAGAAATTTAATAAGAAAAACATAGTCTTTTTAACAAATTATGCTAGGACAATTGGGTACTACATACAAAAATGCACTTAATCCATACTTTATCCCATATGTGGAAAAACAACTTCAAAATGGAAAATAGAATTAAAACAACCACAACAATTCCAGCAAAAAATATAGAAGGAAGTCTTTTGGTATTGGGTTAGGCAAAGATTCCTTATGTATGATTCTGAAAACAATATCTATAAAAGATAATAAATTTGACTTCATAAAAATTAAAAATATTTTCTCACTAAAAAAAGAAAGAGAGAGAGAGAGAGAGAAAGGCAAATCACAAATTGACAGATAAGGTTTTAAATCATATGTTTAATCAATAATTTATTTACAAAATATCATGAGAGCCCTTAAACTCCATAATAAGACAAATGCTATAATTAAAAATGAACACAATATATGAATAGACATTTTATTTAAAAAGTGAGTACATAATAAGCCCGTAACAATACTCAACATTATTAGACATTGGGAAACTTCAAATTAAAATCACAATTAAACAACACTGTATACCCGCTAGATGGTCTAATTAAAAACACTGACAATACTGAATATTGGTAAGGATGTGGATAAACTGGAACCAATTTACACTATTGTTGAGAATATTATATGATATAGGCATTCTCATAGTCTGTGTTGTGTTACTATAGCAGAATATTACAGACTGAGTAATTTATAATACACAGAAAAGTACAGTTCTGGAGTCTGGAATGTCCAGTATCAAGACACTGGCAGGTTTGGTGTCTGCTGAGGGCCTGGTCCCACTTCCAAGATGGTGCCTTGAACACTGCATCCTCTGGAGAGGAGGTACACTGCTTTCCTCACATGGCAAAGAGCCTAGAGAGAAGAACACTCTCCCAAAAGCCTACTTATTAAGGTGTTATGTCCACCTATGAGTAGATAACTACTGGTTATCTACCCATGCAAAATAAATACATCTGCCCACACAGACGTGTACACAAATGTATAACATGGTTTGAATGTTTGTTGCCTTCAAAACTTAAGCTGAAATGTAATTACCATTGTAACATTACTTAGAGGCAAGATCGTTAAGAGGTGGTTAGGTTATGAGGGTTCTGCCTTCATGAATTAATTAATGCTATTATCATGGCAATGGTTTTGTTATAAATCAGTGGAGCATACTACCCTCATTTTATCACCCTCATTTTGCCTTTTTGCCTTCTGCCATGAGATGATGCAGGAAAAAGCCCTCACTAGTTGTTGGCCATCAATCTTGAATTTCCCAGCCTCCAGAACTGTGAGTCAATAAATATCTCTATATTATAACTTACTCAATAGGTTGCATTATGCTATAGCAGCGTAAATGGACTTAGACATGTGTAGAGACTTTATGGCCTAATTGTCTCTTAAGATCCCACTTCCCAATATCATTACATTAGTAATTAAATTTCAAGATGAGTTTTAGAGGGAACAAACATTGAAACTATCGACACATCATCTTAGAAAACAGTTTGTCAGTCCCTCAAAGAATATTCTTATTTAAAGACTCAGAGCTTCCACTACTGGTTATCTACCCATGCAAAATAAATACATCTGCCCACACAGACGTGTACACAAATGTATAACATGGCACATATCATTACTACAAATAGCAAAAGGGAAATATTTATATACTAGAAATGATCTAAAACTGGCTTTTAATGGTATCTATGCAACTCTGAATTTACTAAAAATCATTGATCTGCAGTCTTAAACGTCACATTTTATGATTAGTAAAATGTACCTCAATAAAGTTTTAAAAAAAGGAGATAGAAAGTAACCAGTAATACATGATTTAGCCACAATTATAGAGACTATCTTAGACTTGAGTTTCTTTTGGGGGTAGTAATAATTATTTGAAAAAATTGATATTTTCTGATTTATTGGTCAGAGAGGTCTTTCAAAGAACAAAGAGAATATTAATTTTTTAATTAAGAAAGATAGATTTATTAAAAGGAAAGATATGTTGTGAAAGATACAATGGACAGGATAACAGTGAGAGTGTTGACTGTCTGCTGCCTTAATTTTTTAGAAAATAGAATAAAGCTCATTTATCTTGCAACAATACAATGACCCACTGAATTCCTTTATAGATCTAACATATAATTTTTGGCATCTTATCCTTCTCAAATCTTGAAACATTTCACTACATTATTATCCCAGGAATGATTTCATTATTACTCATCAATTATTTCTATATTTAAAAATGCAAAGACAACAGTAAAATTGAGCACCAGTTCTACATACATGTCTGTCTAAGCCTTGTTTCCACTGATTGTCTCGTAGTCTTGTCTAATCAAACATATCCAGAGCTTTAGTCAATACCCCCCCACCACTAACCAACATGGACCTGGTTCTTCCTGGCCATCTTTATTTCACTGAATGACCCTATGATCCACCCAGTTCCACTGCCCAGAACATGAGAGAGTTCTTAGAATTTTGTTGTACCCTCACTTCTCCACATCCAATTGATCAAGTCCTGCTGAACCCACCATCTCTTAAATTACATTCTCATCACCTTCTCCTATTGGTTATATCATTTTTCTAAACCCCCATCCCTTCTCATCTGGATTGCAGAAATAGTCTCATGACTGATATTTCACCCCAATCCATTCTCTACACTATAACTGGAGTCATCTTTTAAAAATATGGACACAAGTATGTCTCTCTGCTTACAGTTAATTAAATGCTTTCCATTTAATTTAAATTTTGAACAAAATGGAAAGTTCTTAAAAATGACTTTAAACCTAAAGGATCTGATTTGTACTAATGTATCTGTTTCATCTGTGGCAACTTTAGCCCCAGACTGTGTTCCTGCCTTTTTAGTTTTCTCTAGGTTTCTTCTTACTGCAGGTTTTTGCATCTGCTATTTCCTTGGTCTGGAAAGTTTGTCTCCACATTGATCCAACTACTTTTTTCAAGTGTCCTTCAGTTCTCAGGTGAGATGTCTCTTCCTTGGTGAAATTCTCCCAGGTTAATCTCCTATCTCTGCTGTGTGATCTCTTATTACCACTCACCATTTTTTCTGGAGCGTTTTTTGCAATCATACTTAAGTAACTAATGGAAAAGGTATTGTTTAATATATTTCTCTCCTGCTAAAAAATGTAAGTTTTAGAAAGCCTTAAACATAACTTCCAAGTTTTTATTCCTGTGTGCTAGCAATTTAGTGCTGCTTTTGGCAGTGATGAGAAGTTGATAAGAGGTTTCACTTCAAGTTGGACGTTGGTATTTGTCCTCAAAAGTCTCAGTTCGGGGGAACCTTTCCCTACCTGCACTCCAGCTTAAGTCCAAGGGCTTGTTATCTGTAGACTATACATAAATATCTTATGTGTTTGATCAGAAAAAAATAATCTAAAAATTATTTATATATATTTACAGTTTACTTAATAAGATAATTTTCATTGAAAACAGATTGAAAATAACAAAAAGAGTACAATTTCTAATACAGTAAATGCCTACTGAAACTGACAATTTTATTAAACTAGGAATTTCAAAACATTCCATATCAATCATAACTAAAAATGATTGGTTCCTCATGGTAAAAAAGAATGTGAATTTGGAGACAGGCGACTTGTCATCTTCCTACCATATCTCATCTGTAAAATATATTGTCTCTGTAAAAGACCCTCCTCACAGGTTTGTAGTGGCGATTAAATGGGATAACATGTTTGAAATCTATTTTTAAACTTTACAACACTATACAGATGTTAGTTATTGTGTATGTGTGCCTATAAAAAAGAGCAGAAGAAAGAGAGAAAATAATTCTATTTTACGTCCCCTATGGGCCCAGACTCGAAACACATTTTTGAAACTGTAAATATCTTCCATGGGAGCTCTGTTCACACAAGGACTGCATTAGAAATACGTTACTAGATTCAGAGAAAATATTTTATTCGTATAAATCATGTGCATGGAGCAACTATGTGTGCTTAACTTTCTCATGTACAAAATGTGAGTTTATATACTCCCAATATCATATATTTAATGAATTTTATTATAATATGCAAATGAAACTTTTACATAAATCAAGGCATTTTTTTTTTCCCCTTCAAGACAGGGAAAATGTGCTGACTGGCCTACCTATAAACTTCAGGTTTCAGTTGCCCTTTGGGATATTTCAACTGCCTGGATAATGAGGAAGTGACACCTATTAGTACAGGATCTAATATTTCTAATTATTAACATCAACTGCTGCACCAGATTAGAGAGCATAGAAACAGCTAAATTAATATCCTATACCATGTCCTTTGAGAACCAGGAAAATGTGTTCTCCAGCCTACCACACGAGTGTATTCCTGTGATGTGAGGAGAGGAATAAATTTAGAAGTATTATGTCCTCCTTCTCATAAAATGCCTGAACTACTTCATTTTTATCTGAGCAGGGATGCAAGACCAAGGCACTGGTCATCCCCAATACATATAGAATCACTGCCGAGAAATCTTTATTTCATGTACCTATGCCCTGCCTCTGATTCTTTATTTAGGAGGCATCCAGCCATTTTTTGTAAATGTTGATGATAAGCTAAGCTTCAGCAGTTATTCTGGGGAAAGAAGATGAAGGTTTGAAATAGCCCAGATGAATTTAATGAATATCTAACCTTCTAGCAGAAATATAGGAGCTGACAGCAGCAAAATTACAGAATCAGAGAAGCCAGAAACATTAAAGTGGAACTGGATGACATCCGTAAGACCATGATTTTAAAGGGTGGCATGGAATCTTCTGTATATCAAATTAGTTATCAGGTCAAATTGCAAGTGAATTCACCTCCTATGTAAAAACTTTGGAATTCCCACAGAGAGGACTTGGAAGGCAAACGTATCCCTAGGTGAGCAGTCAGAGCACCTGATTCCTGTATAATTACATGGAATGAGAATTTGATACATGACAGTAATTACCTAGCTGAAGGTGCAATTAGCCATTTGTGACCTCATTCTGAGTGGCAACTAATTAACCCTTAATGTCAAAAATGTCAACCTTCATCAAGACACCAAAGAGAAGTACTACACAATCAGCTAATACTTGTTCCAACCTATTAATGGTTGAATCTGTCATTAGAAATGTGAATATTTCATTTTTACATCAGCATTTATGTTAAGATGTGGAGTATGGTCTATTTTTTTTTTCTTTTGAGGCTGTATTTCCCTTACTCATCTTTGTATGATTAAAAATCCTTATATAAAATAGGCATAAGCTTTCATGTACATATATAATAATCATCTCTCAGTGAGATAAAAATATAATCAGGGAGACATGTAGAAAACTAGAATTAGTGGGTGGTATGTGATTTGTCATGGTTATAGAAATGACACAGAATTTGAAAAGATTTATAACTACATGTTCATTATCATCATCAACACCCCAATTATTGGCCTCATTGAAAATGAAGTCTGGTACCTTGTTCTTGTAAATGCTGAATACGTAAGAAACTTATTCTGGAATTATAGTAGAAAGCATAAAATCATTACCCTTTTTGAAACACCAAATACTGTCCTCAAATTATTATTACACTATTATTTTTCCTTGTTATTTATTAACACTAAAAACAAGATTTGAAAATTTACCTGATATATATGGGTTTGTTTCAAATAAGGAAAAGTGCTGTACTTTTCTTCAAAATACTAGAGTTCATAAAAGCAATCTCAAAGTCAGTCTTACAGTTAGCATGGACCTACAGTCATTTGTTCCAAAATAAATACAATTATTATATTAAATCACCATGGCAAATATTTGTTTTATAGATTGGAAATAAAAACTAACTGATATTTCATTGTTTTGGATTCATCACTGAAAAATTATTAAATGTCCTACTGCAATTTTGTAGACTATTTGATCCTTCTCCTCACTCTTTTAAATTGTTCCAAAGGACCAAACTTAATCTAGATAATTTATTTCCCTTCCTTTCTTCCTTCCTTCCTTCCTTCCTTAATTCCCTCTTTCCTTCCCTCCCTTCCTCCTTCCTTTTCCTCTTCCTTCCTTCCTTCCTTCCTTCTTTCCGTTCTGTCTTTTCTTTTTTTAAAAAAAGTAGGATTTATGACCGGGCTCGATGGCTCAGCCTGTAATCCCAGCGCTTTGGGAAGCCGAGGCGAGTGGATTGCCTGAGCCTAAGGGTTCGAGACTCTCCCAGCAACTTGGCGAGATCTCGTCTCTACAATAAATCAAAAAAAATTAGCCGGGCGTGGTAGCACACGCCTGTAGTTCCAGCTACTGGGAAGGTTGAGGCGGAAGGATCGCTGGAGCCCAGCAGGTCGAGGCTGTGAAGGCCGGGAATGTGCCACTGCACTCCAGTCTGGGTGACAGAGTGAAACTCCAACTCAAAAAAGGTAAAATAAAGTAAAGTAAAAAGTAACGTAAAGTAAAGTAAAAGTAGGATTTATTAAGAAGACAGAAAAGCTCCCAAGCGGAAATGAGTTTCTCTCTCTCTCTCTCTCTCTCTCTCTCTCTCTCTCTCTCTCTAATCCTTTCACTAACAAGTTCAGAAAAGGCAACTGTTCAAAATGATATTGACACTTTTAGTTGTTTAACATTACTTTAAAGCTCATTTAAGCCATAAATATGAGTAAATACATATTGCAGCAATTTCTTTTAGTAAAATCTCAAATAAAATATTTCTTTGTACTTAATTTATTTAAAAAGGTATTTCATAGCCTTGTTATTTCTCTGAAGCTTCTAGAGGAAGCCATGAGCAGATGCTATATTCAGTTCTAGATGAGAAACGCCCATATAGATTTAATCTTTCAAACTAGAAAGAAGGTAATGCTAATATCTCTTCAAGATCCTGATGTCAATTATTTGGAATATATACCCAAGAATGAAATTTCTGGCTTATATAGCAATTCTATTTTTAATTTTTTGAGGAGCCACCATGTTTTCCATAGCAACTATATCATTTTACATTCCCACCAACAGTGAGCAAGGGTTCAAATTTCTTCACATCTTCACTAACACTTCTTGTCTCTTAAACAAATTGTAATAGTCATTCTGACAAATATGAGGTTATATTTCATGGTTTCCATTTGCATTTTTTGATGATTAATAATGTTGAACATTTACTGATATACCCATTGGACATTTGTATGTCTTCTTTGAGAAAATGCAAGTTCAACTTCTTTGACCATTTGATTCGATTGTTAGTTGTTTTGTTTCTATTGACTTGTATCAATTGTGTGTGCGTGTGTGTGTGTGTGTGTGTGTGTGTGTGTGTGCTTTTAGAGATGAGGCCTTTGTTGCCCAGCTGGAGTGCAAAGGCTTGATCATAGCTCACTGTAACCTTGAACTGCTGGGCCTAAGCTATCATCCCACATCAGCCTCCCAAGCAGCTAGGACTACAGGTACACACTGCCATCCTGGTTATTTTTTATTTTATTTATTTATTTATTTATTTTGGTAGAGATGGGATTTCACTATATTGCCCAAGTTAGTCTCAAACTCCTTGACTCAAGTCATCCTCCCATCTCAGCCTTCCAAAGTGCTGGAATTATAGGCATAAGCCACCATGCTCAGCCTCTTTATATATTGTGTATATTCACCCATTATCAAATATACGGTTTGCAGACACTTCTCCCATTCCATAAGTTGCCTTTTCATTCTGTTGATTATTTACTTAGATGTGTAGAAGCTATTTAGTTTGATGTATTCCACTTATTTTTGTTTTGGCATTCTGTGTCTTTGGTGTCATATCCATGAGATTATTGCCAAGACCAATGTCTTAAAGCTTGTTCTTTGTGTGTTATTCTACAAGTTTTATAGTTTCAGTTTCATAAGATCTTGAGTTTAAGTCTTTAACCCATTTTTGAGTTGATTTTTGTGTATGGTATAACTTAACAAACATGTGGATATCCAGTTGTCCCAACACACTTATTGAATAGACTACTTTCCTCATTGTATATTCTTGACACATTTGTTGTTGAAGATCAGTTGCCTATGGATATGTGGATTTATTTCTTGCCTCTCTAATCTGTTCTATTGGTCTATATCTGTCTTTATGCCAGTACTATACTATTTTAATTACTGTACTTTTAAAATATATTTTACAATTAAGAAGTTGATGCTTCCATCATACTTTATCCTTTATTCTTTCTCAATATTCATAAGGCTATACATGGCCTTTTGTGGTTCCATATAAATTGTGATTTTTTTTTGTATCTTTGTAAAAAAAAGTCATTTATTTGCAGTACTATTCACAATAGCCAAATGGTGTAAACAACCTGACTGTCCAATGAGAGATAAATGGATGAAGAAAATATGGTATATGCATATGGTATACACATGTGTGATATATACATATACATATGGTATACACATACTACTCAGCCTTAAAAAAGAAAAATATTTTGCAATAAGAAACAACATGGATAAAACTTGAGGAGATTATGATAAATGAGGTAAACCAGTCACAGAAAAACACATACTGCACGATTCCACTTATATGAATCTATAATAGTTCAATTCATATGAGTAAAATCAAAAAGAAGAATGGTGGTGGCTGGGGCCATGTGAGAGGGAGAAGTAAGGATTTACTAATCAATAGGCATGCAGTTTCAGGGAGGCAAGATGTTTATAAACATCTTGCCTCCCTGAAACTTCATGCAATAAGTGTACAATATAGAATTGTACACAATGTTCTATAGTCAACAATTCTATATTGTACACTTCAAAATTAAGAGGATAGATTCATGTTGAGCATTCTTGCCATGATAAAATACAACTATGTTTTAAAAAGAAAGAAAGTAAACCCTCTTGTATAGTGAAACAACGAGTGAAAATAAAAACATAAAAATTAATAAATTACCACTTACTAATTAAAAGCAAAACAAAATGTTTGATAATGAAATACAAATTTATATTGCAGGATATTATCTACTTTCAAGGAGTTATCACATTAGTTCTGATTTTCATTAGTTCGGATTAAAAGTCAAAAATTATATAACATAATGGCAAGCTTAGTAATCAGAGAGGTACATTGAACGAACTATTTCCAATGCCTATTTTAACTTTCACATCCATACTTACAAGGCCCACACGAAGCAGGTATCCTGTTGAACCACTCACCCTTTCTGCTCTCTTCAGTCTTGATAGACTTCTAGGGGCTCTGTGAATGAAAGCCAAGTACCACCACTCAAAGAGAACACAGTAGCTAGCCTCTCATTCCAAATTATGGTTGTTTACTCAAACCTTTATATTTCCATTGTGTTGGTCAAGAGAGAAATTCACACATCAAACATGTATCCAAGCAGTTGATTTTGACTTTCTGATTGAATTACACTACATAAAACCTGTGAAGTCTGTCCAGAGTCACACATTTTATATGTGTGAATATAAGTCATTACTTTATCCATAAGGTTTTCAATGTTAGTACAGTCTATCTTGGTGCTTTTTATAATTGTTTACTGTGTAAATATTTTGAGAATAAAATATTTCTAAACACCTGGCTCAATATTTCAAAACACTAACTGTGAATTTTTATTATAGCTGAAAATATTTTAATTAGAAAAGATAAAACTTTGTAACTAGTAAGAGATTTATAATATTAATAATAAAATAGATTAGTAAGCTGAGAGCTTACAATGTAAGTTTTGCATTATTCCAATTTTCCAAATATATATCAGCATTTTAAAATTTGTAGTTTAGTGATCTCCTCTCTCTCTCTTTAAATATAATGTTAATTTCTTTATAGGATTAAAATTTTAAATTATAAAAGTATAATTAACACCAGCATAGCATATATTTTAGTAAGCAAGGGATTGGCTTTCAAATGCAGGTAGTTTCAGCCATTTTATTTACAAATAATAATAGCTAAATTTGTAAAGTTTCCAGAATTTGATGAATAGAAAACATCACTCCATAATTAAAATATAGAATTTGTCTTATATTTTTTCCTCATGTGAAATGTCCCATAGCAATCTTATTTTTGTCTTGCTAGTCAGACAAAAATCAAAGTTCCATAAAACCACTTATAAGCAAAGGTCACAGAGATGTGTGTGGATACATATATACCCATTGCTATCTAAGACTTTCTCATCTGTTGCTATATAATTGTCAGTATTCAGAAGGGTGAGGATGTTTACCATAAGAAAATATAACTGTCTACCAAACTGTCAGAGGAAAAGCTTCACGAAGGATGTTTGTTTTGAGAAAACTTTTAAAAATCATCCGGATAAGAATAGTATGATTTGAAATAAATTAATGGAAAAAATATTTCTAAACAAAAAATAGTGTGTGTGTGTGTGTGTGTGTGTGTGTGTGTGTATTTGTGTGCACATTGCCATAAGAAAATTGGAAGACAGAAAGAAAAACACAGATGGAAAAATGTAAGAGAAATAATAATTTTTTCTTGCACAAGAAATATATACAATGTAGATTTAAACAGGAAATGGTAGTTTTTTTATATTTGTTTTGAAACTATGAAGGGATTATAAGAAATTTCTGAGTCATGACAGATAAAGTAAAATATATTTGTATTTTAGGGTTTTCAAATTACCCTTGATGTATATATTTAATATGTGTTTCCTCTAGCAAATTATGAGTTTTTTGAGCAACTCTGAATGTTGATCTTTGTTTTCCACTCAGTGCATAGCACAGGAATACAATACCATTATAGTGGGAAATGATTATAAGATAGAAAGAAAACACCTTTTAAAAAAATAATTTTGTTTTATTTTTTAACTTCTATTTTTGAAATCATATCAGATTTACGAAAAAATTGCTACAAATGTACAAAATATTCCTATACATTTTTTACCTGGCTTTGCCAAATATTCGCATCCTATAAAACCACAGTGTAATTATTAAAACCAATAAATTAACAATGATGCAGTACTGTTAACTAATCTGCAGAAATATTCTGAGTTTTGCTAAGTGTTGCACTGTCTTGGTGCTCAGGATCCAATGAAAGATCATATATTGAATTTAATTATCAAGCCTTATTCCTCTCCTTTAATCTGGGCAAATTTTTTAAATGCTATTTTTATTTATTTTTATTTTATTTGAGTTGTGAGGTACATATGAGGATTTACTACATACATAAATTGCATGCAGGTAAGATTTGGACTTCTAGTAGGCCCTCTCTCCCACTGTTAGTGGACCTGGTGCCCTTATTCCTCCTCTCTCCATCCCCCCTCTAGCATTGTCCAAATTCTTGAGCCTTGTTTAGTCTTCTGGTCTTACCATATTCAAAGAATAATGGCCAGTTACTTTGTAGAAGGTATGAAAAATCATAAGGAATTCACAAAATTTAAGGCTAATAAGCAAGTTTAGCAAAGCTGCAGGATACAAGATCAATATGCAAAAATCAATTTTATCTCTATATACCAGTAATGAACAATTCCAAGATGAAATTAAGAAAACAATTGTATTTACATTACCATCAAGAAGAAGAAACTAATTGCAAATGAATTGTTTAAAAGAATTATAAAGCCGGGCTCGGTGGCTCAGCCTGTAATCCCGCGCCTTGGGAGGCTGAGGTGAGTGGATTGCCTGAGCCCGCGGGTTCGAGACCCGCCTGGGCAGGCGAAACCTCATCTCTACAATAAATCAAAAAATTAGCCGGGCGTGG
>CAUYQG010060823.1:0-23183 GCA_963574415.1 Tarsius wallacei | reverse complement strand
CTGAGTAGCTGGAACTACAGGCGCGTGCTACCACGCCCGGCTAATTTTTTGTTTTATTGTAGAGATGAGGTCTCACCAAGTTGCCCAGGCGGGTCTCAAACCCGCGGGCTCAGGCAATCCACTCACCTCAGCCTCCCAAGGCGTGGGATTACAGGCTGAGCCACCGAGCCCGGTTTAATAGATTTTTTTTTTTTTTACTCAAAATCTTACTCTGTCACCCAGGCTGGAATGCAGTGGCATGCTCACAGCTTCCCCAGCCTCAACCTGCTGGGCTCTGGTGGTCCTTTCACCTCAGCTTTACAAGTCGCTGGAACTACAGGTGTACACCACCACGCCCAGCTAATTTTTTTATTTATTATAGATCTGAGGTCTCCTTGCCCAGGCTGGTCTTGAACACACCTCTGCCTCCCAAAATGCTGCCATTACAGGCATGAGCCACTGTGCTCAGCTCACACAATAGATTTTTAACTTAAAAAATTTATCCACAAACAAACGCATAAATCAGTATAAAAATAGAAGTTGTTTTTTTTTTAAGTTGAGGTCTCATGCTGTTGCCCAGGCTAGAGTGCAGTGGCATGATCATGTCTCACCACAACCTCGATCTCCTAGGCTCAGACAATCCTTCTACCTCAGCCTCCCAAGTAGCTGGGACTACAGGAACACACCACCATTCCTGGGTAATTTTTAAATTTTGTGTAGAGACAAGGTCTTGCTATGTTGCCCAGACTGATCTCAAACTCCTGGGCTCAAGCATTCCTCCTGCCTCAGCTGCCCAAAGTGTGGAATTACAGGTATGAGCCACCACACTCAGCCAGCACAATACATTTTTAATTAAAAAAAATTAATTCACCAACAAATGCATAAAACAGTGTGAAAACAGAATATTTAAAATGATAATCAAATCCTGAGCCTTATCAGAATTTACTTGAGCTAACTGAAAAGGAGTGCCCTGCAACTTCTTAGTTATCCTTCCAGGCTTAAAGAGGCCATGACCTCAGAGCAGGGGCAGATTCCACCCCCCCAACCCCTCCCCACCATGCACACAAATAACATGGTTTCTATATCATTTATTTCCAACGTGATGGATTTAATAAGTATTGAGCAGACTTTCCTTCACAGTTTGGATTTGTTCTTCAGTAAGGCAGCACATCTCTAGATACAAGCAAAACGTTAAGAAAGCATGAACTTCTTAAGATACACTTAAAGCTCTTGGCACAGTGCCTGGAACCTGATAAGCATTCCATTGATTTTTTTTAATTATTATTATGATGATGGATTTTCCCATGCCCAAACACATGCCCTGTCCCCAAAACCTTTTATTGAGGATGCATCATGCCCCCAGAAGAGTCAGTCAAGTCTTGCCCCAGAAAGAGGTCACCAACCATAGGAATAGTACACACCTCTTTTTCTTGGAGACATAAACAGGTTTCCTACCACTTTCTGGTGCCTGCCAGACCTCCTCTCCTTCAAAGTGTTCAGAGCTTTCCCTCCCTCATTCCAGCACATTCCCTCTGGAAGTCTAATTCTAATGCTACAGGAAGTGTTTTCTGTTTCACTGTGTCACTTTTTAGATGTCTTCCACAAGACACTGATATCCCTCTTTCCCCTTAAAATCTTTTTCTTTTCCTCTTATATTATTTGTTTTAACTTTTCATTTAAATTAGAGTGGGTAGACCTAGGGTGTTTCCTCTCATTTTATGTAGCAGGGAGACTGTTATGATTTGTACCAGATGTAACTGATGATCACCCCCAGCAAGAGGAGATGGTTGTGACAGTTCTGACTCCATATTTCCTGGAGTTTTGTGGTTTTCCTTTAAAAACTACCACAGAAAATTGCCTCATTTCCATGGCTCGTTTAAAAGGGTTCACCTGCAAAATCTGCTTGGAAGTCAGTCTCCTTCCCCAGGTGCTAACCTCTGTCATTTCCATGGCACATGGCAAAGTGCCACCTTCTGTTCCATCATACTTTTCATCCACAGAGTCTTTGTCCCCAGAATTCTGACCCCTCTTTTTGTCCTGTGCCTGGCTGAGTTAGGCCCTGCCCCAAACTCGCCTCCTTGTTCTACCACAGGCTTCCTGTCCCTGCTCTCTCCTTCTCCTCTTGCTTTGCAGGCTACTTTTACCACGTTCTTGAACCCTCTCTGGACAATCCAGAGATATTCCCCAATCAGCCCATTCTTCTTCTTCCTCCTCCTCTTCTTTTATTTTTATTTTATTTATTTATTTGTTTGTTTGTTTTTTAGAGACATGGTCTTGCTCTTTTCCCCAGGCTGGAGTGCGGTGGTGCAATCGTAGCTCACTGCAGCCTCAAACTCCTGAGCTTAAGCGTTCCTCTTGGGATTATAGGCACAAGCTATCATGCCTAGTGCCCCCAATCAGCCCATTCTAACCCAGTTAGAACATAACCAGATTTTATCACTCTCAGAATAAGACCTTAATTTATACAATACACCATACAAGACTTGATTTCATTCACATGTATACATATATGAATATAATATATATACTTTTTTATTTTAAAGATGTGGAGTACAATTCAGGATTAGGTACATCTGTTTTTAAGAATTATAATTCTCAAAAGTCCACATTCACCATTAAATGTGCTACCCCTCTCTGGGATGAACACCTACTTCAAGTCATTCCCTAACTTCTCTCTCCTCTGTTAACCCTTTTATATACTCTCTCTGAAATATTCCAGACCAAGGAAGAAGAGTAGTACCTTCTTTTATATACTCTCTCTGAAATATTCCAGACCAAGGAAGAAGAGTAGTACCGTGATTCCAGTAGGAAGTCCCTTTCTCCCAAGACCAAAGCGAAATGGTTAGGCTGTCTCCAATACCTTCGGAGGAATTCAGGGAAGCCCCAGCTGGGATTGAGACTCAAAACATGCTAAACACCAAAGATGAACCAGTATTTATGTATGTCCCTGTTTCAGAAAAGAGAATGGTTGCTATTGGCCAGAGGGGAACTCCTGAGCCCAGGACACAGCCAGAGAGTCCCTGCCAGCACCTTCTATGTGATCATACCATCACGCTCCCTCACACTGCTGGTGAAGGCTGTGGCCACGCGGGAACTAATGCTGCCCAACCCCTTTCCCCCGCTGCCTGAAGACCCACCTGATGACAGCCTTAAGATTGTGGAGGCAAGTAGAGCCCAGATGCCATGGACAGTTATGGGGGAGAAGAGAATGGAGCTCAAAAAAGAGATGAGAAAGAGGAGTGAGCCCATGGGAAATGGATGGGAGTGGAGGGTAGAGTGTGGTAAGAGGGTAAGAGAAGAAAGTAAGGATAGGAATGAGGAAATGCAAGAAGAAAGTCGACACTTTGATTAAGCAGGGTAAGAAATGAAGAAGAAGGGAGACTGGCCTGAGGAAAATAAGATTGAGGAGAGAGAAAATTGAGAGCGAAAGGATCTTTGGTATATGTGACGGACTCGGAATTAGAGCCATCCTAGAGGAGCATAAGACATGTGTGTATTCACACCCTTGAAATCTGATTAAAAGGTAGCTACGAAGGAGAAAAGGGAAAGTGTCACAGAAGGGAAACATGAAAGCAGGCAAGCGAGGGTGAGTGGAGGCAGGGGAGGAAGTCACCACACAGGCACCTCCCGCTCCAGGTGATGCACCTGATTCTTGTGTGGCTTTGTCTGTGCACTGGCTGGCACTCCTGCTGCTACAGCCCATCCCCACCTCCACCCTGGAGAGGAGATTGTGAAATTAGAAAAGGGAGAGCGCACCTTACGGAGGGAAGGGAAAGGAGAAGACACAGCGGAAGGCAAAAGAAAAAAACAAAGGCAGAGGGAGTAAAAGGTGACAAAGAAGTATCCATCTTCATGTGGTTTCCATGTCTTTGTGTTATTTTTGGGTCCCTGAGTGTGTATGTGCTCGAGTCTCTAGGTTGGTGGCAGTGTATGCAGGTAGGCCTGTGCACATCTGTATGATGTGTGTTCTTATGGGTCTAATTATTGCATTATATGTGCATGTGTGTGTATACCTGTGTTTGTGCACATCTGTTTGTTGTGAAAAAGAGGAAAAGGCAGCCAATATAGGAGCCCAGGATAGGAAGGACTTCAAAATGAGACTCAGATGCAAAGGAACAATCAGCTCTAAAAGTCACTTTTTTCCTCCTCCTTTTTCTCCTCCTCTTCTTTCCCCTCTCTTCCTTGTATTTAGATGCTGTATTTGCTCTGCTAGTCTCCCCAGGCTGAGGGTGGGAGGGGTGATTCTAGGCAGGGAGAAGTGAAACCATGTTGCCGCTGGCTCACTAGCTTATGGCAGAAAGGACAAGGCCTAGGATTGTGCTCTCAGCTTGGCGGCTGCAGAGATGCAGAGAGGTGAGCACAAGTGGCCATGGCTCGCTCAGTGTCTCGCTTCTGGGCCAGTGGTTCCTGGCACAGGATGTTGTGGCCGGAAAACCTGACTGCACAGGAATGCTGTAATCCCGTGTCCCCCCTTTACATTCAGCTTAGCTCACCTAAGAGAACTCAGAACTCCCTGTACTCACCTTGAGGCTGTGAGCACCCCCACCCTGTCAAGTAACCTGCAGACATACCCTCCCTCTCCCTCGGTGCTCAAACTGGATCCCTTGTAACCCTCATGGTGCTCCCTTTGGGGGCAAGAGTGTTCAGCATTCCTAAACACCTGGGGTTGCTCCTGCTTCCCTACCCTTGCCTGACATTTACCTCACAAGCACTGGATCTCAGGCCTTCACGCCTCCTCCAGTCTCTCACACTAGCTGGTCTCTGCCTGATGTCTTGTGTTCTTTGACTTCAAGTTCCCTGGGTGAGGACCCTTCTCTCTTTTCCTCAGAGCATGCTGGACAGCCTGGAGCTGGAGCCCACCTACAACCCCTTGCAGGTTCGGAGCCACCTGTACTCACACCTGAGCAGCACCTTAGCCAAGCCTCAGGGGCGGCTCCACCCAAGCTGGGAGAGCCGGCCCCAGAGAAAGGTACTACTCACCTCCCTCCCTCCCCTTCCTTACTTCCTCTCTCCTCTTCGTGCCCAGAGTCCAAGAAAGCCTCCACCTCAATCCCCAACACTGCCCCCATCCGAGGGAGTAGCCCTCCTCCCAGATCCCACCCCTGAAAGAGGGGAGAACCAGGCCAACAGGGGAGAAAGAAAAAGGCAAAAGAAATTAGAACCCTTACTGGGTACAGAGGTTGGTCCATGTAGGCATTTACATACGATAATGTTTAGGTGTTTTAATTGTAGTGTTTATGGTAACTCATTAGTCACTTAACAGATCAGTGTGCCTTTAAGCAAACTGGCTACACAGGAACTACAATCACAACCCTCTCCTTGAAAGAAAAGGCCGAAGGGAAGATGAGAAAATAAATGCCCAAGGGAAGGGAAATTAACATTTATAGAGCACCGGTCATTTGCTAGGTTTTATAAGTACTTTCACATATATTTTTCTCATTTAATCCTTACAGCATCCCTACAAGGTGTTATGCTCATTTTTACAGATGAGTAGAGGAGGCTGACCAAGTAGCTTGGAGGCAGGGCTTTGGTGACAAGGAGATTAAAGAGAGAAGAGTAATCCAGGATGGAGAACTATTTTTATGAAGTCCATGTTCTATAATATTTGGGTTTCCTTTGCCTTTATTAATTTTTTCCTAGTTTTTCAGTAATAGAGCCTTTGGGGAAAAGTCTTGGCTAAATTACAGAAGAAGGATGTTTTCATACTACAGTCAATCTAGAGGTGGGAGCAGAGGTCACAAGTTAGCTGATGGACAAGCTGACAAAGGAGAGACACTGGGCAAGGTGATAGGCACCTGTGGAGGCCGGGGCTCAGGAGACTCCACAATCACGGTCCTGGGACTTGAGGCTATCACTCCACAGTTGGGACTTATGAAACAGTTAGGACAGGAAGCCCAACAGGAAAAGGACAGGTGCACAGGAATTCTGGTCTTCAGAGAAGGCCCTGGTTTCTTTGCAGGCTGGGCAGTTGCAGACCAACCGAGCTCGGGCCACAGTAGCCCCCCTGCCTATGGCTCCTGCCCCAGGTAGAGCCCCCAAGATGCCAGCAGCCAGCAAACCTTCCTCAGAAGACTTCTCCCTGCCTTTGGAGTGGGATGAGTATCCCTCGGGGCCCTAAGTCACCAGCACCAGATCCCAGCTGCCCTGCTTAACGACATTCATGCTAAGGCTCGCAAGATGGCTATCTGTGGTCAGACCTGCTTTCCATCCACCTGAGCCTCTGTGAGTTCAGGATGGCTGGGCAACAGAGCATTCTGCTCCATTTTTGGTACTGCCACCGCCCCATTCCTCAGGCCAGCAAGTGACACACCTGATGAGCCTGTCCCTTCTCCAACAGGGACTCCTGTTTTCTTTTGGATCATTTGATTCTGTTAACACAGATGGAGATTAAACATCCAGGAAGCCTCCACCATTGTTAGGAACATTCCTAGCCTAGAATCTCTTCTTGTAGCTCAGGGTAAGCAGGTGGATGAAGTTAAGTCACCTTCAGGAAACTGGGCCTCAGGAACAAGGATGAGGTTTTCAGAGCTCATTAAAGCAAGTAGGATTGAAATCCAAGCCTCATCCCAGAGACTGTGCCCTTCCCACTACACCCACAACACTGCAGTTCCCTTCGGCCTCCAAAGAGATGAGTAACTGATGCTTGGTACCTACATGCAAAGTATGTGATGGAGTGAGGGAGAGGGAGCAGGGGCTGTCATGTAGCTGAGAACAGGGGAGAGGGCGGTATGAAAAAGACCTGCTCCTTTCCTGTTACCCTTTCCCCACACGTGCCCACCTTCCTGCTGACCTCTCCATCCACAGAATAATCACTACCATTTATAAAACACTTACCTTGCTTCAGATGACACTAAGTACCTGAAGAATTGATCACATTTCATACAAACAACCCTGTGAGATTGACCCATCATTAGTTTTCCCAATTTATAGGGGGCAGCAAGGGAAACGGGATTTGTAGACACCGTGCAACTCACCCAGGGTCACAGAGCTAGCATCCAGCGCAGGTCAGCCTGACTTGACTACTCCGACTCTGAACCGCACAGTGCTCAGCTCCCCTCCCAGGGGCCCTGTCCCCTTTCCGTAGCTCCCAGTACACGCCTGGTTCTCCTCTTGATCCCCTCCACACCCACCCGGCCAATGTCCCTGCTTTGTCTATTCACACACAGACTGCTTAAACCCAGGCTGACTTTAATGAGAATTGCAAAATGTTTTAAATATTCTCTGGCAAAGAACAATGCAGAGGCAAGGATCCAGGTACCATCCAACATCTCCCCACAGCCTCCATACAGTCCCCTTAAACTGCACCCACTCCCACCAAGTACCCCTTTCCACAGACCTGGTCCAGCAGTTGTCCCTTCCTTTGGGGAAGTGGGGAAGGGATGGTTTGGGGGTGCTGACTGACCCTCCCCAAAGCCCACCCCTCAGGCCTGCTATCTGTCCCATTTGCTAGGACTTCCCCCAATGGATCGTCCTTCCCTTGACCTCCCTGATCCTCTGGTCCCCTGGTCTCACACAGCCCTTCCCACTGTGATTCCAGCTGGTTCTAACAGTCTTCTTTGAGACCCAGTGCCACCTCCCGTTGGACCTCCTCGGCAAGCCCAGTCTTGCCCTACTTCTCAGGTGGAACTCTCTGACTTGACCCCAGCCCTGCCAGTCCCTACTCTAGAGAGCCCACAGTCCCAGCTCCCTGAGGTCCCACTCTTCTGAACCTGGCTGTACAAGGCAGTGTCAGAGCCCTGGCTTTTGCTGCCACTTCCAGTTGCAGTGCCAGGTTCAGGGAAGGCCGGGCCCTGGGGCTTGGGAGCCAGGAGGGGCTTAGTGCTCCGAGGAGGTGGAACAGCGTAGTCGTCAGTGGCGGGATTATAGGGGAGCTCATAGCCCTCCTCCTTCATCCGAGCCTGGCACCACCATGCATCCTTGGGCTCCTGGGGCAGATCATAAAGACCCCGGGGAGGCGCTGGGGCTATGCCCTCCGGTTCATCATAGATGGGGTCCTCTTTGGGGTCCGTCAGCTTGGCCTTCAGCAACCGCTGCTGCACGTGTTCATACAAGCCCCAATAGAGAGGTTTCTTCAGCCCCTCTCCTGCCACAGCAGGGGTGCTGTCCAGGGGATCTGAGTACAGGGAGTCCTGAGAAGGACCTGGAGCAACACGCAGGGAGTCTAACGGTTCAGCATACAGGGCTGGGGGACTGCTGAGGAGTTCCTGGGGGCCGGGAGGGGGAGCCAACTTTCCCTCTGCCACCTCCCCTTCATGGGAGTCAGCTCTGAGAACTTCCTGTCCCTGCCCGGCCCTTCCCTGGGCCTTCTGCCGGTTGATGGCCGTCTCGACAGCCTGAAAGATGTCATTTCCCTGCGCTGTCTGGAAGGTGAAGTTTCCAGGGCCTGAGGGGCAGCGGCGGCCGGCCTCAAACGAGAACATGACCTGAGGAGGGTACGGAGGGAAACACATTACCAAGAACCATCAGAGTAGGCGAGTCACAGGGCCTGAACTAGTTAGGTCTGTGCAAAGAAGAGACTACTCAGGGACGGAGGTGGGACCACAGGTAGATAAGGAAGGGGGATCCGAGGTCAGAGCGTCCCATCTTCCTCCCTTGCCCCCACCCCGCCCACAGCTGCCCAGCCCAGGAAGCCCTCCCTGACGTTCCTCCCTGACAGCCCCTGCACCTTGTCCCGGCCATAGCGACGCAACAGAGTGTACGGCCACGAAAAAAGCGGCTCCAGTATCTGAGTTTGGGCCCCCACGGTCAGGAGAGTCAGCCTCTCAGCCTCTACCCTCAGCACGTAGGAGCCATGCAGGCCACAGCGCTCAGCGGCCTCAGTCCTCTGCACGGTTACCCAGAACTGGGATCCTGGAAGGCATACACAGTTAGGCGGGCAACTGGGGAAAACTGGAGGCCGGGTTGGGGCACTGGAGGGACTCAGGAGCACAGTGTGCAAGAATGCACTTGGAAGCCAGACCTCAGGGACTTCCTACGTCCCCAGCGGGCCCCTGGGTGCCCGCCGGTTTCCCAAGCGCACTCCTCCTTCCCACTCCATCCGTGTCCCGGCTTTTCCGGCATCTACCTTCCCAGGTGGGACTGTATAAGGAGTTCTCCAGCATCTCCAGCGCAGAAAGCTTAGGTGGGTCCTCGGCGGGCGCCAAAGCCCAGCTGCCTTTCTGTAGTGAAGAGAGAGCGTCGAGGACCTACAATTCCCTCGACGCGGCTCGGGTGGGTCTGGGCCAGCCCCGCGTCGCTGCCACCATCACCGCCCCCGCCCCGCCTTGCCCCGGCGGCTCGCCGACAGCCGGGTCCCCTCACCGGAAAGGCGTTTCGGCACAGCGTCTGCACCCAGGCGGCGCTGGACGGCGCGTCGGCCGCCAGCAGGTGCGAGCGCTGCGCGGTGTCCAGGCGGAAGGCGGTGGCGCCGGGCTCCGGGGGGCTCTCCACGGCCACGGGAGCCACGCTCACACACTCGGCCAGACGGATCACCTTGCAGTCCAGGCGGCGCGAGCCCCCGCGGCCACCTCCGGAGCCCGACCCCTTATGGTCGAAGAACTCCAGCCGCGCTACGCCGTGGGGGCTGGCCGGGTAGAGCACGGCCCATGTCTTCCTCCACCTCTAGGAGAGAGCGGCAGACGCTGGGGAGGGAGTGGCGTGCGCGCGCGGCCCGGCCCGACGCGGGGGAGAGCGCGGCGCAGGCAGATTTGGGGTCTGGGGCTCCCCGACCCGGGTCGACGGTCGCCAGAGAAGCGCCACGCCGTCCCCCCGGGACGCGGGAGGTCGCACCCCGAGGCTGCAGCCGCTCCTCGGGGCGCGCAGGGGACTTCGCGGTGTTGTCACGGGGCTCTCCAACTCCCGGCGCCGCGCTCCAGCCCGCCCGCTCCCGGCTTCTGGCCCTTTCTCCCACTGCTAACCCTGATGGGTTCGACATCCCCCGGCCCCTCTACCTTGGTCCCAAAGCGCTGACTCTGCAAAAAGAGCGGCCCTTCCATCACGGCTCCGTCCATGGCCACCGGCGCTTCTTTCCGCGCTTCCTGGCCCTGAGGGCGGAAGGCGGGGCCGGGGGGAGGGACCGGACCCTCCGAGGGCGCTTCGCCCCTCCCCCGGCCCCCGCGGGCCGCCACCGCGGTGGGGTGGGGTGGGGTGAGGGAGAGGAGCGCGAAGGGAGGGGTGGAGGGCCCCAGAGAGGCGGGCCGCGCACCGCCTCCAGCGCCCTGCCCCCAGTCCTGCCCCCGCGCACGAGTGGCCCCGCCGAGAGAAAGTTCTCGGTGTCAGCCCGAGGGCCCCGGCGACCGGCGCGGTGGCTGCGTGTGACGTCACATGCCCGACTTGACATCAGAGTCAGAGCCGTGGCATCACCCCGAAAGTGCCCGCAGGCGCCCGGGGGCACCGGGAAGCCCGGGGGCCCTCGGGGCTTCAGTTCCCGCGGCCGGCGCGCCCGATCCCGCCCGGGTTGGGCTGTTTTCGCCCCTCCTGGCCGGGACTCGGAGGAAGGGCTGGGGTCTGGAAGTCTTCCCGCCGCCACTGGGGGCGCCGCCCGGGCCGCCCTGCCGCCCAGCGGCCGCTTGCACGGCAGCTCCCGACCGCAGCTGCCGGCCTCCAACCCGCGGGCAAAGAAAGCTTCATTGAGGGAGGGCTGAGGAAGGGGGGCGGCGCGGCGGCGTCCAGCTCCACGGGGGAGGGGAGGACCGAGAGGAGAAGAGGAGGGGACTGGCCGCGGAGGAATGGAGGGAGAAGGCGGAATGTGGGAGGGCTCAAGGGGACTTGGGAGGGACAAACGGAGGGGGGGGGTGGGGGGGGGGTCCAGTCTCCCCTGGCCGAGCACTTTTTTATTGGAAGTCCTAGGACAGATCTCCAGGACCAGGACTCTTTGCTCAACCCTTAGGGTTCTGCCCAGCCAAAGGTAGGGGAAATCACGCTGCCCCGGAGGAAGGGGCGTTGGGGATGGAGAGGATGGTGGAGGGACCAGGGAAAGCGGGTGGTGTGGGGTAGAGTGGGGAGAAGCCAGCCAACTGAGTAGTTTGATTATTGTCAAAGTGGAGTGAGAGGCGGGAAGAGTTGTGGGGGAGCCGCAAGGGGTGCGGGGTGTTTCAAATACGGTGGCCAGGAGAGCCCTGAGGCTGGGCTTACCTTGTGAGGCCCTACCCCTCGGCACCCAAGCCAGAATGTCCCCAGAACAAAGCTGTCTCGCTGGGTCGTTTGCCTGGGTTGGGGGAAGCATGCTCGGGGCCGTCGCTGTGGATGGGGCTGTGCTCAGCCCCAGACGGAGAAGGCCTCTGCTGAGGAGCCACAGCGCCCTGGGCTTCGGTTGCCTGGTGACAGCGATGGTGGTGTTGGCAGGAGGCTTGGACAGCCCCACGCCGTCCTCCGCCCAGTTTTCAGCCTGGCCCTCCTGGGCCCCTTGACCCCTGCCGGGCATCGAGAGCCTG
The DNA here is from genome assembly GCA_963574415.1 of Tarsius wallacei. Classification (NCBI taxonomy): domain Eukaryota; kingdom Metazoa; phylum Chordata; class Mammalia; order Primates; family Tarsiidae; genus Tarsius; species Tarsius wallacei. The sequence goes on along the minus strand of CAUYQG010060823.1, from coordinate 11,793 downwards.
TGTGCCAGGGAGGGTGCACAGCAGGTTCTCCTAGCATTCCGTGGTGTCTGCCTTCCCTGCGCGGGAATCTGCCCAGATAGCAGTCTGGTTTCCACTCCCATCCAGGGGTTCCGAGAGCCCACCGCCTGCCTCGCTCCACAATCAGTATAGTCGTTTGTTCTCTGGCTAAATGGGGTCATCTGGCTCCCTCCTGCGTTTTGCTCCTCAGAGCTTGTCGGGCCCTCTCCTCCTCACCTGTTGGCCTCTCCCTCACTTCCAATACTGTGTACTTGGTTATTGCCCTATCCCCTCCTGTCATCTCAACGTGGTCTCTCTCCTCTTTCTCTGTTGTTTCTTTGTTTTCTCCCTTTCGTTCCCACAGCCTCCCTTCCTCTCATATCCTGTCTGTCTGAGTCCTCCTCTCTGGGTGGCTTTTGCTCAGTCTCTATCTCTTTTCCTTGACCATTCTCTGACCCTTGGTCTCTAATCACTGCTTTTATCTCTGGGTCCCTCAGACTGGTGAGTGGGGGTAATGGCAGATGATCGTGGCAGAAATAGAGAAGAGTGTTGTGGGATATAACAACTAATTGTGAGGGCTTTATTATTTTTATAAAACGGAGGAAGAACATAGCTATCTCCCACACCCACCCCACCAGTCTGGGTCCCTCAGGTTGTGCCTCTTTGACTCTGTGTCTCTGTGTTTCTGCCTTTATTTTACTGTGTTTCTCTCACTGTCTCTCTTGGTCCCTGATACTCTCTGTTTCTCACCTACTGTCTCTTTCAGTCTCTGGAATTACTCAATGTCTGTTTCCCTTTCATGGCTTCTCTCTCTCTCTCTCTCTCTCTCTCTCTCTCTCTGTCTCTCTCTCTCTGTGTCTCTCTCTCTGACTCTGGGTCTCACTCAATCTCAGTTTCTCTCACACAAACTTTCTCTCTGGGGCACTCAGGCCTTCCCTGCCATGCAACCTGACGGTGTCTGGCAGTGGAGCCCGTGGGGGCTGCTGCTGTGTCTGCTGTGCAGCTTGTGTTTGGGCTCTCCGTCCCCTTCCACGGGCCCAGAGAAGAGGGCTGGAAGTCAGGGGCTGCGGTTCCGGCTGGCTGGCTTCCCCAGGAAGCCCTACGAGGGCCGCGTGGAGATACAGCAAGCTGGTGAATGGGGCACCATCTGTGATGATGACTTCACGCTGCAGGCTGCCCATGTCCTCTGCCGGGAGCTGGGCTTCACAGAGGCCACAGGCTGGACCCACAGTGCCAAGTATGGCCCTGGAACAGGTGAGCAATGATCTAGGAATCACCTAGGTGTTACCTAAGTGTAGCCCAAGTGCAGGGAGAGAGAACGTCGGGATGGGACAGCCACAGAGACACAGGACACCAAGAACAGCCCAAGTCAAGTAAACCTATGAATGACAAACCAAGCAACGCAGTTATTTGCAAGAGCTGGGTGACCTTAAGCTAGTCAGTGCTTTCTCTGAGCCTCAGATGTACTGTGCACAAAATGACTAGATGATCTCTAAGTTTCCTTCTCCTGCAAAAATATGAATCTACAAAGCCATGAGCAAGGCCAGCCCAGATACAGGTAAGTCCTGTATCTGATTTCAGCGGAAGCTGAGAAAAGGTCATTGATGTCTGGATGTCCCAAAGCCAGAAGGGACCACAGATGCTGCAGCTGACAAAAACAGATTGCAGGCCAGAGCTAAAACTAAAAAGCTGGAGCTAAGGACAAGTGTGAGTGTGGGTTGTCAGGGTTTAAGAGCAGTTCCCCCTGAGGCCTGGGGTGCTTGTACGGCATGAACTCACAGTGGGATTGATGGGCAGAACCGATGCCGCCTGCAGCCAATTCCCAGGTCCCACTGGCTGTACTCCCTCTGGAATAAAGTGTCATTTGTGAATGCTGCCTTTTAAGAGGGGCAGTAGAAGATGGAAAAACTTTCAGTTGAGAGCTGCCCCGATGTGAAAGATTCAGAAGCTGAGTTTCAAGGAGGAATAGCCGAAGAACCAGGGGTTTGGTAGGGAAATAAAAAGCCTTGGATAGCAATTACTTAATGGCTGTCTTCAAATATGGGAAGGACGGTTGTGTGGCTGAGGGACTTTTCTCAAGGACCTGAATCGAAGTACTGAATGAGATGCAGTAGGAGAATATCACAAAGTGCTGGGTGTGGCGGCTCACATCTATAATCCCAGTGCTTTGGGAAGCCAAGTCAGGAGGCTTGCTTGAGCCCAGGAATTTGAGATTAGCCTAGGCAACAACAGAGAGACCTCATCTCTACAAAAAATCAAAAAATTAGCTGGGCATGGAGAAGAGTTGCGAGGACTTTCTGATGGTTATGCAGTCTGGTGGGGCAGGAGGTAGGTGCCCCAACAGAAGCTGGGTAAGTCCTGTCGGGATATGAATGAGGGGTCCCCGTGCATTGGCTGGGAGCAGACAACCTTTGAATTTCCACCCAGTTCAGAGAGGAAATCAGTGATACTCCATAGGGTCCAGACGAGAATAACAAGGAGCTGTGCAGCCGCGTGGGCAGGCCGGGCACGTGGGAGACTGCAAGGGTGAGAAGGGTCTTAGATTTCCAAGTCTCACGGAGAGGTGCAGTGGTTAAGCCCCCACATATTGACTGTGTGGTGTTAGGCAGGTGACTTCTCTGAACCCCATTTCTTCATATTAAATAGTCTTCTGGCTGCTCTGCCCTAAGAATGATCTGCATGTATGTCCACACCATGGCAGAGCACCTGGCACATAATAGGTACTTGATATTGCAGCTATCATTGAATGGGCAAGGACTGTTTAGAACCCTGGTGTTGATTCTTGTTTCCTTATGCACCCTATTAAACTCTTGAGTATCCCCAGATCACTACCAACCTTCCATCAATCTTATACCCCCTTTCCTGTTGTCTTCCAGGGTCCCCTGTCCCTCCCCCACCCTTTATAACAGAAAAAAATGGGATGATCATGGCCAAGAATTTGGCCCCTGTTCTCATTCTCCCCACACCCCTGTCACCTCCTCATCCTACCTCTCCAAGCTCCTCTGTCCCCTCATCTTCCCTTCCACAGGCCGCATCTGGCTGGACAACCTGAGCTGCAGTGGGACTGAGCAGAGTGTGACCGAATGTGCCTCCCGGGGCTGGGGGAACAGTGACTGTACCCACGATGAGGACGCTGGGGTCATCTGCAAGGACCAGCGCCTTCCTGGCTTCTCGGACTCCAACATCATCGAGGTCTGCAGTTCACAGACATATGCATACGCATGCACATGCCACCCAGAGTGGCCAGACAGAAAGGATTGTGGGGTGGTTAGCAAAGATGGTAGGAGGGAGGGAATTCCCTGCTGGCCCCGTGGGAGTAGTTTGGATTGATGGGAGGAGGCTTGGAAGAGCAAATGAGAGCGCTCCTAGGTGCCATAAAACCCATCTGGGTTGTTAGCATGAGCATTCAAGAGACTAGACCTGGCATGTCACCCCAGGGCCTCCTGTGCTCTCCCTCTCCTCAGATGGCCCCGCTTTCCTGGGACATCTCTATTCTTCCTTTCTCCTCCATGCAGTGCTCTCCCCTGCTCCAGGAAGAGCAAGATGCTCCTTCCTCAGCTCCCTCAGCTCCCTCAGCACCCTCAGTCACTTGTCAGAGCACAGCACATCCCTGCACTCTCTGATTGCAGGAGAGTCCACATCCCCCGACTGAGGGCAGGCATGGCATCCTTCTCTGCACTGTGTCAGTCCCATCCGGCCATTGGGTTTACAGAAGGCATACTCAGTTGGGGTTCCTCAAGGTGGCAGGGCATGCGAAAGGTGCTACTGGGCTTCTCCCGGTGTTCATGGTCCCATCTGCAGGTAGAGCATCATCTGCAAGTAGAGGAGGTGCGGATTCGGCCGGCCGTCGGGTGGGGCAGGCGGCCCCTGCCAGTGACAGAGGGACTGGTTGAAGTCAGGCTTCCTGATGGCTGGTTGCAAGTGTGTGACAAAGACTGGAGTGCCCACAACAGCCACGTGGTCTGCGGAATGCTGGGCTTCCCTAGCGAAAAGAGGGTCAACGCAGCCTTCTACAGGTGAGAGGCCACGGGCACTGGGTGGAGCAGACCGGGTTGGGGGCGCTTATTGAGGAATGGTGTTGAGAGGCCTTTGAAAGGGCCTGGAACCCTCCAGTAACTCAGGGACTTGAGGAGAGGGAAAGTATGGAGGCTGTTGGGAAGCTGGACAGCTGGGGAATCTTGTGGGACCAAGAAGGGTTCCCCGAGTGGGGATCTGTGTTGTATTTGCTTGGGTTTTGGTATTTTGTGTGTGGCAGTGGAGGTGTCTCGCTAATTTGCCCAGGCTGGTCTCTACCTCCTGGCCTCCAGCGATCCTCCCTCCTCGGCCTCCCAAATTGCTGGGATTACAGATCTGAAATGGGGACCAGCGGAGCTCCCGCTTTCCGGTGTCTGCGCCGGGTGGAGGGAGTGACGGTGGGGGCGCGTCGGTCCCGCGAAGCCGTGGGTCGCGGCGGGCAGATCCTCGGGTCCCTGGGCTGCACCGTGCCCCTCGAGGCCACACCCAGGGCCGCGGGCGGTGACAGCGCCGGCGCGGCCCGCCAGCGGCTTGGTGAGTTCCGAGTTCAGTGAGGTCGCGGCCGCCCCTGGGAGGCGGAGCCTGGGCGTGCCCCTCGCGGGGGCCGGGCTGGGGAGCGGCGACGTGCAGGTGGCGCCCGTGGGGTGGCCGGAGGGCGCCGGGAGACACAGGCCCCGCCCTCGGCCCCGGCCGCCAGCGCGCGAGTTCTGGCCAAGGTTTCCTCCGCGTCCTCTGGCCTCTCGCCGGCCCTGGAGCCCCGGCGCACACGCGGCTTCCAGGGTAACGAAGCTCGCTGGCGAACGGCTCCGTGCCTAGGGTGGCTTCCTGCCCCGGAGCAGCTAATCTGACCGCTTTGAGAAACAGCCATCGGGAGCCAGGCATTTATTTGGAAATCTTTACACCGTCTCTCTATAATCCATTTTGCAAGCCCAAAATGCTCGTTTTCGTCAGTTCTTCCTTAGATCAGTTTTGCTGGAAGGCCTTTTGATGTCTAACTGGCTTTCTGCTGGCCACACTACTGCTGATGTCATCTGAGCAGGATAGGGTACTGTAGGAATGTTCAGCTTCGCTTTTGCTTTTGGCCTTTCTGTTGAGGCAGCACTGCTGCTTATATGGACTCGTAATGACCTAAAGCCAACTCAGGCCTTCCTTATCTTTAACACTGATAGAGTAGCCTTTTCTAACCTAAGTATATGTAAAGTTTGCCTACTAAATTTGTTCTGATACATCATCTAAAACCTATAAAAGAGCCACGATGATCCACGAGTGAGATTATCTTGAGTCCTAATGTGATTTTCTTTTTTTTTTTTTTTTGAGTTGGGGTCTCACTCTGTTGCCCAGGCTAGAGAGCAGTGATATGATCACGGCTCACCACAGCCTTCACCTCCTGGGCTCAAGAGACCCTTCTGCCTCAGCCTCCCAAGTAGGTGGGACTACAGACGCATACCACCATCCAGCTTTTTTTTTTTTTTTAAATAGAGATGAGGTCTTGCTATGTTGCCCAGGCTGGTCTCAAGCTCCTGGGCTCAAGCAATCCTCCCATCTCAGCCTCCCAAAATGCTGGGATTACAGGTGTGAGCCACCGCACCAGGCCCTGATGTGATTTTTCTATCTTTCATTCCTCCCAGCCTCTTCTGGTGGACACACATAACAGCTATGCCTTCTGGCTTCATCAGAATGACTAAAAATCGTTGAAATGTTTAAAACCAAAAATCTAACTCTTCTCCCAAAACGTTCCTCCAGATGGACATCAAGCCTCTAATCATCATTTGTGAAACGTTTTTTCTACTAGCTGGGAAGAAATAGAACGCTACATTTCGCCTTATCTGTGTCTACATTTCTTAGCTATCGTGAAATCATGGAAGATTTGGTTGGTCTTTGCTAAAATCTAGATACACTATGTTCACAACCATTCTCTAGCTTTCATTTTAGTAATCTTGTCCAAAAAAACCCCCAAAAAACCATGGTGGCTTGAAGCTGTGTTTACTGAAATCCTTTTAGGTCTCTATGGGTCATCATATTTTTTCCTAAATGCTCACAAACTTTCTCTTTAATAACTTATTCTAGAATATTCACTTATCTGTAGGTTGAGGAATTGAGGCATCCTTTTTTCTCTGTTTCTTTCTTTTTTTTTTTTTTTGAAAATCAACACATTATCCAGTCTCCAGTCTTTTCCGTACTTGCGTAAATTTTCTTTGCCTTTGCCCTGAGACTCATCTGAAAATTCTTTCAGCCCTGAGGAATACACTTTATCTGGTCTGCAGACTTAAACCAGTTAAAAACAACTCTGTTCTATGCTTCTTTACTGGCATCTGTCTTGACTGTATCTCTCTGTACTTGTTTTTTGCCTCTCCTAATCCAAACCCGAAGTTCTGAAGGTTTAGTAGAATTTAAGTAGCAGTCATTCAAGGGAAGAGGACAGCATGAGCAAAGGAACAGAGATTCATTCATTGGACATTTATTTATGGAGATCCTGCTGTGTGTCAGGTAGACACTAGCAATTCAATAGCATACAAAACAGGCAAAGATCCCTGATCTCATGGACTAGGGGAGAATCAGAAATAAGTAAATAACAATACAAAATGAAAGGATGGTAAAGAGTGTAATGAATAAAAAAAAGTAAGGAAAGGGTTAGAAGTGAAAGTGGATTGCATTTTTAAACAAAATGGTCAGGGAAGACCTCTTTGAGATGGCATCAAGTGAGAAAAGAGTTAAAGAGGATGAGGGCACAAGCTCTGCACATATCTAGACAAACATTTCCAGGAAGAGGGATCATAAAGGAACACATTCTGGGAAGTGTGTGTGGGGGGGGGGGGTGGTTAAGGGAGGGGAGAAGGCATTCTTGTCATTCTCCAGGAGGCCACTGTGGCTGAAGCTGAGTGAACAAAGGAGAAGATGCTAAGAGGCATAAGTAGGAGGGTACAGGAAGAGAATGGGGAGCCCAATCATCTGGGAGACTTTGGCTTTTACTCTGTGTGAGATAAGGAAACATGTTGAACAGAGATGTGACATCTGACTTCTATCTTAAAGCACTACCTTTGCTGCTTTGTTAAGAATAGGGGGTTCGGCCAGGCGTGGTGGCTCAAGCCTGTAATCCCCAGCACTCTGGGAGGCCAAGGTGAGAGGATTGCCCGAGCCCGCAGGTTCGAGACCAGCCTGGGTAACTTGGCGAGACCTACAATAAAAATAAAAAATAAAAAATTAGCCGGGCATAGTAGTGTGCGCCTGTAGTTCTGGCTACTTGGAAGGCTGAGGCGGAAAGACCGCCTGAGCCCAGGAGGTCGACGCTGCGGTGGCCATGAGCGTTCCACTGCACTCCAGTCTGGGCGACAGAGTGAGACTGCAACTCAAAAAAAGAATAGGGGATTCAGTAAAAGCCAGACAGCAGAGTGACCAGTGACTTGTCTCCTGAAAGCCAAGTAAAGAACATGAAAGGTGATTGTGATCAGTGAAAGTGGTGAAAATGATCACGTTCTGCGTATACAGAGAGTGCCAAAAAATGTATACATATTTTAGGAAAGGAAAAAAACTGTATTAAAATTGTAGATGAATACAAGTCACATTTGACTTCTGCAATTACAAGAGGTCCTCAAAGTCAGCATTCAGACACATTTGATTATGGCAAATTAAAAGTAATACATAGATAACATCTCTTAAAATGTGTATACTGTTTTTTGGCACCCCTGGTAGTTGAAGTTAGAGCCAACAGGATTTGCTGATGGATTTAGTGTGGTGTGAGAGAGAGGAATTAAGGATCATTGCAAGGTTTTGGACCTCAGCTAAGCATGGAATTGGCCTCATCTGATAAGGTAGATAGTGGGTGAAGCATGTTTTGCGTAGCGACGGAGGGAAGGATATTTTGCTTTAGACCTGTTAAATTTGGTGTTAATACATTGAAATGGTGAAGCTAAGTTAGGCAGTTGAATATAGAACTCTAGCAGTTCAGTTGAATAAAAGTATATAAAGTTCTGAAACTGGTCAACATCACCAAGGAAGTGAATATAAATTTTATTTATTTGTTTGAGTCAGGGTCTCACTCTGTCACTCATGCTGGAGTACAGTGGCACAATCACAGCTCACCATGGCCTGGAACTCCTGGGCTCAGGCAATTCCATCTCAGCCTCCCAAGTAGCTGGGATTACAGGTGTGTACCACTCCGCCTTGCTAATTTTTTTTTTCTTTTTTCCCAGGGGTGGCAGTCTAGCTATGTTGCCCAGGCTGGTCTAGAACTCCTGGACTCAAACAATCCTTCTGCCTTGACCTCCCAAAGTGCTGGGATTACAGGCATGAGCTACTGTGCCCAGCTCATAACTATTTTTAAAAAAAGAAGGAAAGAGGCCCAAGGACTGAATTTTGGGGAGCTTAAATATTAAAAGGTCAGGCTGGGTGCAGTGGCTTGTGCACCCAGCACTTTGAGAGGCAGAGGCAAAGGGATTGCCTGAGCCCACGGGTTTGAGACCAGCCTAGGCAACTTGATAAGACCTCGACTTTACAATAAAATAAAAAAATTAGTCAGGCCTGGTGGTGCATGCCTGTAGTTCCAGCTACTCGGGAGGCTGAGGCGGAAGGAACGTCTAAGCCCAGCAGGTCAAGGCTGCGGTAGCTGTGAGCATGCCACTGCACTACAGCCTGGGTGACAAAGTGAGACTCTGATTATTAAAAGGTCAGACGATAAGGTGAAATGCAAATAACAAGGTGAGGTAGGAAGAAAACCAAGAGAGTGCAGCGACCTGGAAGCCAAGAAAGGGCTTTGATGGGGAGAGAGTGATCAACTGTGTCAGTGCTACCCATAGATCTAAAAACATGGGAACTGAGAAATGAACACTGAATTTAGCATCATGGAAGTCACTGTTGACTCCGACAGAGATGGTAACAACAGAATATATTTGGAAGACAGCAAGTTAGCAAAGAGTAGGTTTATACCGAGAAATAGTGGAAGAAGGATCTGAATGGATAAAGCGAGGCCAGAAAATGGAACATTTTCTATGCCAAGTTGGAGAGTTTGACCTTTGCCTTACAGAAAAGTGAAAAATGAAGGTATTTGCATGGGGCAGTGATGAAATAAAGCCAATGTTTCAGAAAGTTTGCCTGATGGTAGTGAATGGGCAGAGGAGGGTCTAGGTCCAGTAATACTAGTTAGGAGTTTCTATAAAATTGAAGCTTATTGGGAGGAGATGGAAGAGAATGACTAGATGTAGGATGACTGATAGAATATAGAAAATGAAAGAAGAGATGCCTAAAAGGGTTCTGAAGCTACCTAAGAGAAGGAAGGTTTCATCAGGCATCTCTGGGCTTCAGGTTAATATGAATGCTCTTTAGAGATGGACCGTGCTTGGGAAGTGTAAGAGCCAGGAATTGTCCCCAGGTATGCACAGCCTGAAGTAATTTTCAGAGATCAGGAATATTTTCTGTATGTATTAGAAACTCACACTAAGTCTGGTATATGAAGAAGGGAGACACAGTAAAGCACAGAGGTCTTTCTTACTAGGGAAAGAGATGACAGGAGTGCTGAGATATGTTACAGATCTTCTCTCACAGGTCAAGTCAGGCAGAGGGAGCATCCTCATAGGTAATATAATTGTGAAAGACAGGCAAGATAGTTGTAAACAACACAACCCTGCTGGCTGTTAGAAGAAGACGGTAAGGCTTGGAGAATGAGAAAATTAAAACTGAATGTATTTATCATGTTTAAACTTGTTTTGATAGTTCTACCCTAAAATATGTGAAAATTTATAATTTTAGAATGGGAAAAGAACGTACAGGTAATTGAACTATTTACTGCTCTTCTACAGGTAATGAGCTTGAGACTCTAAGAGCTTCAGTGCTGTCTAAGAAGCCACTCTTCTAGTTCATGTCAATTTGGCAGATATTTACTGAACTCCTGTTTGCCAAGCACTGTGCAAGGTGCCAGAATACAGAAGTGAATAGATGGTGAGAGAGGTAATTAGGCACCAGATCACAGAAGACCTTATAAGCCACGTTAAGGATTTGGGTCTTTGTGGTAAAAGGACTGGGAGGCCTTTGAAGTGTTTTAATGAGGATGGTTGTGAGGTGATGTGATCAGGTTTGTGACTCCAAAAGATCATTTTGACTGAGTTACTGAGAATGGTTTGGATAGGAGCAAGAGTGAATGTGTTGGAGATACATTTGAGAAGTAAAATTGACAGGACAGTAAAAGTGGTTGTTGGTTGTCTTTGGGAGCCAAGGAAGGGAGAAGAGGATTCGCTGGTGCGGATGGGCTTTATGTATGATGGTTGGAGGAAGGAACAAATGATGGGGAAATGAGCACATCTGTGAATGAAGAAATGTAAATCAAGGTAGATATCAGCACTGGGCCTAAGTAAGGGTAAAGTCCTTGTTATAGCTTATATTACACCTTACAATAGACTATATATAACTTTTTATATAAAAATTTTATATTTATTAAATGTTCTAAACTCTTATATACATATGAAATAATATTACCTATGCATGTGTATATATAATATACAAATAGTGTAAGGACCTGATAAGATTCTTAAATAACTTAGAGAAGAGGTACTTCTAAATTTCTAGATAATACTCAATTTTTTTTTTATTTTTATTTTTTTTTGAGTTGGAGTCTCACTCTGTCGTCCAGACTGGAGTGCAGTGGCCGCTCCTGGCCACTGCAGCCTCGACCTGCTGGGCTCCGGCGATCCTTCCGCCTCAGCCTTCCAAGTAGCTGGAACTACAGGCGTGCGCTACCACACCCAGCTAATTTTTTGATTTATTGTAGAGATGAGGTCTCACCAAGTTGCCCAGGCGGGTCTCGAACCCGCGGGCTCAGGCAATCCACTCACCTCAGCCTCCCAAAGCGCTGGATTACAGGCTGAGCCACCGAGCCCGGCTTGCAATGGAATTGAAAAGAAAGCAGAGCAGAGGTGAATTACTGTGAACCAGGCTACATCAGCAGGAATCGAGTAAGGATTGGGGACAACAGGGTGGTGGGGAATCACAAAGGGGTTTGTGGCTTTCAGATCTTGTACAGATTGACGGATTTGATTCCCGTCTACACCAAATGTTCCTTCTTTCTTTACTGGTAAGATTGGGGTGTTACAGGGTAAAGTGGGGGAAAAAGTACATCTTGGTGCAAAAGGGAGTCTGATGGATTCAGTTCCTCGCTCTGCGTCTCACGAGAGGAGTACTGAGCTACTGATGGGCAACATTTGTTCTGTTTCCGTGTAATGTACACACGTTCTGCCCTCAGTAGTAGTACAACCTCATTTTCACATGAAGCCTGAAACTAGCTGGAACATCTTTTAAGATAGCATCTTCTTTAGAGGAATTTAAATCAAGGTAGGTTTCCATAAGAGAGTAGGAAGTTTGAAGTTTGGTCTGAAGGTAGAGAAACGGAAACAGCTTCATTATTACATTGTATAGTATCATCAAAATTACATAATACATTTTTAGCTAGAATATTTACTGGTAAGAGTCAGAAACTAGAAAGACATGGTGGGTGTTAAGAGGGCCTAAGGAGGCCAGGCTCAGTGACTCAGCCTGTTATCCCAGCCCTTTGGGAGGCCGAGGCGAGTGGATTGCCTGAGCCTGCGGGTTCGAGACCCGCCCGGGCAACTTGGTGAGACCTCATCTCTACAATAAATCAAAAAATTAGCTGGGTGTGGTAGCGCACGCCTGTAGTTCCAGCTACTTGGAAGGCTGAGGCGGAAGGATCGCCAGAGCCCAGCAGGTCGAGGCTGTGGTGGCCGGGAGCGGCCACTGCACTCCAGTCTGGGCGACAGAGTGAGACTCCAACTCAAAAAA
>CAUYQG010060819.1:0-11908 GCA_963574415.1 Tarsius wallacei | reverse complement strand
TTTACAGATGTGGGGTACAATTCAGGGTTAGGTGTGCAAATGTTCATTATCCAGATACCCTTGTTAATGAGGTGTGTCCCCCCTCCCCTGACAGTTTCCCACTCCTGCCAATCCCTTTCTTATAGTATTATGATCATTGTTCAAGGTTCGCTTATGAGTGAGAACATGTGGTACTCGGTTCTTTGTTTCTGTGATACATCACTCAGAATCATAGCCTCTAAGTCCATCCAAGTTGCTGTGAAGTTCATAATTTTGTCCTTCTTTATGGCTGCGTAATATTCCATCATGTATATGTACCACATTTTTTTAATCCAATCCTCTTTTGATGGGCAGCACATTTGATTCCATGTTTTTGCTATTGTGAATAATAACTGCAATAAACACGCGTGTGCAGGTGTCTTTTTCATAGAGTCTTGTGTTCCTCTGGGTATATTCGCAGTAGGGGAATTGCGGGGTCATATGGGTCCATACACTTTTAATGTACACAAAAGACAAGGGCACACCAACCTGTATAGTACTCTTGAAGTGTGTAATATCCACTCAGAAGCATTTCCTCTGTCGTTTAAATCACTTGTAATTTTTGTTTCTAATTTTTGCCAAATATAAGATGCAGTTGAGCATGCCATGATTTACTTACCCACTCTTCCTTTTAAAAAAGCGATTCTTGGTGGGTTCCAGGGGGTTTCCATTTGTCTTAAACTGTCTTTCCCTGTTGCTGCATACCAGAGTGAATTCATACATTAGAAAATGTTCTTCCACTTGGGATGAAATGCCACCAGGCTAACAGATTACCTAGTGAATGATGATTCCAGATCAACTAAATGGGGGAAGGCAAGTTTGCAGCAAATGTGGAGGAGACTTCAGAGACATCTGTGAGAAGGGAATGACAAGCTATTGTTTAAAGGTCACAGGGTTTCAGTTTTACAAGATGAAAAGAGTTCTGGAAATGGGGGTGGTGGTGGTTATACAACATTATGAATGCATTTAATACCACTGAATTGTACACTTAAAAATGACTGAGATGGTAAATTTTATGTTATGTATATTTTACCACAACAAAAAAGGGGAAATTTTTGATTATTGCTAGTTTTTATTGTTGTATATCACACTGCATTGAATCTTTTGCTTTTAGTAACTGCACAGAAAGACAAAAGTTTCACAAGAGTGAGAAAAGCTCAGCCTTCTCCATTTGTCTTAAAACTGTCTTTCCCTGTTGCTACATACCACAGTGAATTAATACATTAGAAAATGCTCTTCCATTCGGGATGAAATGCCACCAGGTTGACAGATTACCTAGTGATAATGATTCCAGATCAACTAAATGGAGGAAGGCAAGTTTGCTGCCAGCGTGGAGGTGATTTTCAGAGACATCCACGGCAAGAGATATCCAAAAACTCCACCAGGCAAATGCAGTGGTAGGTTGCTAGGCTGCAGAACAGCATCAGAGTAGAGATCAGATTAAATGCTTACTTTTCAGAAAAAATAATTTGCTACCAGAAGGAGGCATCCTCACTCCAGTGGCTCTGGATCTGATTTCTCTGATTTTCTACCATGTGACTCCTTCTTACTTCAATTTGCAGAATTATGCCCTTATTAGAAATATCTCTCAGCTGGGCTCAGTTGGCTCAGCCTATAATCCCAGCACTTTGGGAGGCTGAGGTGAGTGGATTGCCTGAGCCTGCGGGTTCGAGACCCACCTGGGAAACTTGGTGAGACCTCGTCTCTACAATAAATAAAAAACTAGCCGGGGGTGGTAGCACGTGCCTGTAGTTCTGGCTACTTGGGAGGCTGAGGCGGAAGGATCACTGGAGCCCAGCAGGTTGAGGCTGCGGTGGCCGGAAGCGTGCCACTGCACTCCAGTCTGGGCGACAGAGTGGGACTCCAACTCAAATAAATAAATAAATAGATAGATAGATAAATAAATAAATAAATATCTCTCAAGGCATAAATACAAAGTTAAAACAGTCAATAAAAAGCACAAAACTATGAAAGCAGTTACCAGCACTACAAAATCATGTTTGAAATATTGAAAAGAAACCAATATCTTAAAGCAGCATCTATGAGAAAGAAAATCTAAAAAATGTGTTGTTCAGTAAAGGTCAGGAAATGAACACAAGACCCACCTATTCATCTGACCTCTCTCTCACTTGAATGTCTTACTTTAAACATGATATGATGTTTTTCCTCCTCCCAAATCAAATCTTAGGTCAGTTAATTTTATGTTAGATGAAAGAAATCTCTTTGCAGAGCCATGTTTAGTTAGCTCAGTATGAAGGCAGATGGAGTGTCACCCTGAAATAGCTTAATTTAGGAAGATATTTGATGTAAATGATGTAATTGCTTTCTAATGGAAATTTGCCCAGTTTTAAAAATAGTAGGCTGACTTAGGAACATTAAATACTCCCCTCTGACCCCCCGTCTCTTTTTTGTTTCCCAGACCCAAAAGAGGAATTGAACACAAAGTGATGTGCTATAGTCTGTTAGGGACTGAATTGTGCGTGCACCCCCCACCCAAATATATATGTTGAAATCATATCCCCTACATCTTCAGAATGTGGCTGCATTTGGAGAGGGGGTCTTTAAAGAGGTGATTAAGGTTAAATGAGCTCATCAGGGCAGACCCTAATCCAATCTGATTGATGTCCTAATAAGAAGAAAAGATTAGGATCCGGACACAGGACAGAAGGAAGACCATATGAAGATGCAAGAAGACAGGCCATCTACAAGCCAAGGGGAGAAGTCTTAGAAGACACTAACCCTGCCAACACCTTAATCTCAGACTTCCAGCCTCTAGAGCTGAGAAAATAAGTTTCAGTTGGTTAAGCCACCTAGAGTGTGGTACTTTGTTACGGCAGCCCTAGCAAATTCATATAGATTTTTAAGAGGTTGGACCTTATCTCTGATTCCTTGATGGGTCTAACTGAGAAAATAGGATTTGATAAATAGAACTTCCCATTCAAGAGTATCATGTATAAGCAAAAAGTCCACCAGCATTTCCTTTTTAATTTCTCTCAGTTTGTCTGTTTGAGACTTTTGTCAAAGTTGTGTCTAAATGCTGGAAAAAAACATGGCGCCTGGCACAGAGTAGATGCCCAAATAAATCTGTAGAATGCGTGATAAACAAATGGTTTGACCATGACTGTCTGTTATGAGTAATGGAATTGCACCTCAAAAAAATCACACTGATGCTACATTTCTATCAGCAAAATTTCAATGGATTGGATATGTAATGAGTTATTTCTACTGACGCAATTCAGAGACACGCAAATGCATTCATTGTAAATTCCGTTGAAATATGGTATAACTTTGCTGTAAATACTCCTCATTCCTCTGTAGGTTTGAGTATGTCAGATGCCCACGGATTTCTGCTTGATCATAGGAGAGTCATACCCTAGAGTTACATCACACACTCATTTTGAGAGGCACTTTTATATCCTCCATCTTTTTTGGTCTCCACACCTTTCCTGTGAGGTGGAGAGGGCACATGGATTTTTCTTTGGAGCTGACATCCATCAGTATTTATCCCCCAGGACCAGTGTCACCCTGGCATCTTGAGTGATCCCAGGGCCTCAGAAAGAAGCTCCAAGTGCATGCAGTTTATTATCACTCTTCTTCATCCATTTGCTTCTGATGGAGTCAAAAATCACAGTTACATATGTTACACTATGGTGGCTGATTCCTTGTCCCATCTTCTGGGACTCTCAATTCTTCTGGAGAAACAACCCCTTAGCAAAGCCCTGGAGTATTCTGCAGCATGCCAGTCCTAAGCTCTGGCCGTGGCTTTGTCTCACTCTAGGCATGGAGCCAGGTCGGCGTTGCCAGAGTCAAGTCTTTCCCATTCTTATTCCAGACTGAGGCAGCATCCCTCATGTTCAGCAACACACACTGTGTTTAACACTAAGGCCAAGACTCACATGGGATCCAAAGGGTTGGAGTACCCTCTTGGTGTCTGAGGCCACACTGAAGCAGCCTGGAGTCCCTGCAAGAATCACCAGTCTTCTTGCTCTACAACTGTGGCCATCAAGGCCCTGTCCAAGGTCCTGTAGCTGTGTGGGGAGCCCCGAGCTCAGGCTGGACCCCATGTGGCCTGAGTCCGAGTCCAGCATCCTTCCCGCTATATCTGTGCAGAAGAACCAACTAGAAACTGGTTAAAAATACAGATTCTGGGCTTTCTCCCCATAGACCCCGATGCATCCAAGGCTCAAGAAGGGAGGGTTCTACAAACGTGCAGTTTTACCCCCCAGCTCCAGGTGTTCTTTTGCGGATAGTCACGGGTGCACTCTTTGGGAAAAACTGCACTGTAAAATAAGACCGATAATGCAGTTTCTTCCAACACTGATGTCAAACGAGTTCCTACTGGGTATGATTATGCACCTCGTAGGGTGCATAGGAACAATTATTATTGGAACTAAATTTAACTAAAATGCATACCAAGTGAAATTGGCGGCAGGTGCGCTTCAGTTTTCTTGGATGTAAACTCCAACCGTCAAAGGTGGAAGGAGGGCAGAGGAAGCATGGGGCTGCTGGAATCATGCTGGAAACCCACTGGTGCGTGGGCCTCCCCACCCAGGGATTCTAATGTAATTGTTTAGGGATGAGGCCTGGGCATCCGGGCTTGGATAAGCTCCCAGGTGAATGAGCAGCCCTGGATGACAACTGATGAAGAGGAGGGCCTCCCTACAACAGTGCTCTCAGCAGAGCCTGGCCTCAACCAAGTGACACCTGGTGTGAGCCGGAAGTGTCAGGCAGCCCTTAGGCTAAAAGAGTAGGCTGAATGTCCCCCTTCTTGACTCAGTGCTTCTGCATGGACCACGTGTTTAGGAAAAGCATAGGCAGGGATATTTTGATTTTTGCTTTTTTGTTTTGTTTTGTTTTTTGAGTTGGAGTCTCACTCTGTCGCCCAGGCTGGAGGGCAGTGGCACGCTCCCGGCCACCGCAACCTCGACCCGCTGGGCTCCAGCGATCCTTCCATCTCAGCCTTCCAAGTAGCCGAAACTACAGGCACGCGCTACCACGCCCGGCTAATTTTTTGATTTATTGTAGAGACGAGGTCTTGCCAAGTTGCCCGGGTGGGTCTCGAACCCGCGGGCTCAGGCAATCCACTCACCTCAGCCTCCCAAGGCACGGGATTACAGGCTGAGCCACCGAGCCCGGCCTGATTTTTTTTTTTTAAAGTAAATTTTGAAATGAGTCTTCCATCCGTTTCTTCTTTGCTTATCTCTGTTATTTGTTAAGTATGCAACTTTCCATATATCTTTTAAAAAAATAACCACGTATAAGGTAACGGAGGTAGTCATGAAAAACAAGCCAACCCTCTTCCCATGCCTGACAGGACACAGAGCTCCTCACATTGCTAAGATCACACACACCGGTTCTCCTATGGCCATGAGGACTTGCAGTGTTAAAAGTCCAGCAAGAGGAGAGAATTCAATTATTTGAATAAATGAATATTAATCCTGCTCTGAAGAAAAGAAAGATGCCACCGTGCTTGCTATCTTCTCATCTTGTGAAGGGCAAACACTCTGCTCCCAATATACACAGGACTTTTCCCTCCAAATAGTTTTCTCTTGAATCGAAATGCAGATGCCTGGGTCCCACCCACAACCTACAGTACCGGAATCTCTGGAGCCTGGGGAAGCCTGATGTTGTAACATCCCACGTGATTCTCCTGCATGTTGAGGTTTGAGAGCTGCTGCTTTCAGAGCCAAGCACCCCGGTTTTGCCTTCGGGCTTCCAAAGCAAAGATTCTTTGCGAGTAGCAGGAGTTCAATAGTTACCGGTATTATTCTGGATCTTGCACGGTTCCACGCAAGGGTTTATTTTAAGCATGTGTAACAATGAACATCGGCCAGGCTCGGTGGCTCAGCCTGTAATCCCACGCTTTGAGAGGCTGAGGTGAGTGGATTGCCTGAGCCCGCGGGTTCGAGACCGCCTGGGCAACTTGGCGAGACCTCATCTCTACAGTTAATCAAAAAATTAGCCAGGCATGGTAGCACACGCCTGTAATTACGGCTACTTGGAAGGCTGAGGCGGAAGGATCGTCGGAGCCCAGCAGGTCGAGGCTGTAGTGGCCGGGAGCGGCCCTGCACTCCAGTCTGGGTGAGAGAGAGACTCCAACTCAAAAAAACCCCCCCCAAAAACAATGAACATCAAAATGGAGGACCAGGATCCTGTTATGCACTAAGTGCTGGGGTATATTAGGTATTCCATGTTATTTTCTGCAGCGCTTTATATATAACCATATTAAAAACAAAATGAGGACAGAGGAGATCCTTCTTCCTGGTCTTGACCTGGTTGGGTGCTTAATTAAAAATCATAGTACATTATTTTGGACACACCAGTAATTTACCATTAGGACATACGATCTGCTGATTAGGAAGAATGAAATGCTTTGATCGTTTAAAAATGATTACTAGAAGAAAAGTCATGCTTATGCAGCTGATCATTTAAATGCTGCAAAACCATAGCTGTGTCTTGATCCAATCCTCCCCCACCTCCAATTCTGATATATGAAATCAGCTGATTGTCACACTGTTGGTCTAGGCAAACTTGGGCATCTGATTTCTATGGTTTTGCTCTCTGGGCTCTGACTCTTGTGGTGACAAGCAGCAGGAAGTGACTGAAATAGAGCCTAAACCAGCAAAGGTGAAGGACTGCAAGGGACTGAGACAGGGAGGACGCTTCCCCTAATCGCATCGGCTGTTTCCTTGCAAGAGTGCTGACTCATCTCTCACATAAACCTGCACCCCCAAGACCCAGTCCATCTCCAGAATTCTGACTTTCCTCTCCATTGAGATTGCGAACCTGTATTGGAAGGCACCTGGCCTGGGTGGAGGTGATTATCAGAATTAGATGGGATCCCCATGGACACATCATTAAATAGCCTAAAATAGACACCCAGCAGAGAAAACCAATTCACCAGTCAGGTTAATGTTTCCAGAACACGTCACTTTTGATAAACAGGTCTGGGTTTTCTGTCCTTTGGAATGCTGAGAGGTGACATCAGGTGTACAGTAGAAAGCCTTGCATGAGAAAGGTTGAGCGTGATGAACCAAGTTCTCTGGTGTCCTGGTGGCCCTTGAGTGACAGTTCACTGTTTCATTTCTGTAGATTGCTTGAATAACAGATCTTTTTCCACTTGCAGGAGACCATGGCATCACAAAATACGAAAATGATTTCATCCATAGTCATCTCCCAGATGATTGATGAGAACAAGTCCAAACAAAATGGGCCCTCTTTGCCCCTGCCCTGTTTGATCACTCAGCCTCGTGCGTATCACCAGGAGCCATCTTTGGCTCACAGCAGCGGAGTCAACATTCACAGGGCATTTGCATTACTTCCGGGCAGATTAGGAATTCCAGCACCAGCAGATGAACAAGGACCTGAGACGGACCTGCCACCCAAAGAGGAGAACCCCTGTGGTGGCACCCACAAGGGGTTTTCGTCCATCACCATCACGGCCAGGCGTGTGGGCCCACCAGCCAGTGCCCTGGTGTGGGGGACCGTGGGGGACCCTCTGTGTCCCAAGTGCAGGGCTGAGGACACTCTGCTCCGTGACTCCCCACCTCTGGTTAATAATACCCACCCGCATCAGCTCCACAGATCTTTTTCCTGCACAGAGTTCTCCAGAAATGGCTCCATGGTGAGGCTGAAGTTTCCTGAGACCCACGCACGACTGAGTGAGGGACGTGAGTGCTGGGTCACCCATGTGGATGACAAAGAGACGAATTTTTCTCCAGACACCCCACTGTCAGGCAAGGGGCCACTGGTGTTCAGTTCCTGTGTCCACCTCAGGGTGTCTCGGCAGTGTCCGAATTCAATCTACTGTGTAGACAGGTCTGTCTCTGTCCCTACCCAGCAGCCTCAAATTGCCAGCCCCAAAATGCACAGATCTGTCCTGTCACTCAACCTCAATTGTAGTTCCCACAGATTAACAGCAGATGGAGTAGATGGCCTAGCGAACAGAGAGCCAATAGGCAGAGCCCTGAAGCAGGAGTTCACCAGGGGAAACCAGAACCTCCTAGGCCCGCATTGGAACCCAGATTTACAAGAAACTCACTTGGAGGAAAACCCGTCGTTGGGACGGGTGCATTTGGGGACCGGCACCTGTCCTTGGAGTGGCTCTCCTCTGCTGGAAAACTCAGAGTTTGCAGATGTGGAAACCCACCAGGTCACCGTAAGGAAAAGGAGAGAGGACCATGCAACTCGCTGTCACGCCAGCGGTCATGCCAACCAGCTGTCCATTCACATTCCTGGCTGGAGTTACACGGCAGGTGAGTGGGGAGTCCATCCAAAGGGAGCGGTCGGTGTAAATGTCCTGCTAAGGTGGATGTTAGGTGAGTTTCTTCCACGTAATTTATTCCAGGAGGAATAAATTTATTTCTCAGTAGCGTTGCTTTGATCGGCGCTGCTTGAAGTTGCTGTCTGATTGGGTAGATTTTCATAGATGAGACTTTTGGAGAGTATGAGAGACCTTCCTTCAAATTCTTGTTTCCAGTAGTTCCAGACCATATGTAATGAATAGGAAACGATGGCCCCCAAAGGAAGTTAATTTACACCATGCCTGAATCATGTTTCAAAACAGAGTGAGAAAAGCAGACTGCCATCCGCACCCAGATGTTTCATCCCTCCGGTGCCAAACGTCTGTATACTTGGTAGTGTCCAGAATTCTGCACTTTTTTACTTTTCAATCACGTAGTTGGTATTCATGAGTTAGCTTCATAAAGATCATGAAAACCTAGACCATAAAGCTCCACAACGGAGTGTATGCGCATGACTGTGTGTGTGTGTGTGTGTGTGTGTGTGTGTGTGTGTGTAGCAATTACAGGACATTTTCTAAATGAGGCAAGCCATGCCAAATGGCAGGAATTTTCTGTCTCCCTGCTTGTGTCTTCTGGCATTAGTTGCTGTTTCTGCCATTTTGAGGGCCAGACAGAATTCCCGAGGTGGGCCGCCCTGAGGACTCTTCACCATTCTTGGGAAATTGCAAGAGGAAAGCCAGCCTCTTTAGGAGGAAAGAGGCCAGATTTCTCTCTTTCTCTGTGTCAACTTCTGATTTCCAGTTCTACTTCCTGTGAGAGAGACTGGTTTATGAATTAGTGACTTTCCATTCGGAGAAAACACTCAAATAGTAGTAAAATTGAAAATGCAGCATGTGCATAACAATTTCACAGTTGCAATTTCTGTCTGTTAAATACTTTCTTAATTAATAAAAATGACTGTGAGACATTTAAAGTTATAATGTGCATAGCAATGTTAAATGATGTAATTAATTTGAACAAGTGTATATATATTGAATGCACAGATAATTTTAGGGCAATTCTGACATGGCTTTCAGATTGATTAAACCATTGAAACGCCTGGATCTTACAGACTTATTGCAAGAAGGAAAAACGTAAGCTGCCGTCAGTGTTCCAAAGATAAATCCCCTTTAGTCTTTAAAGAGATTGCTCAGGCTAAGTGCTGCTTCTTCCATCTTGATAAAGATTCCAGAAATACACAACCTGCATTGTTGTCTGCTATCACAGTTAAAGCGCATCCTTGCTTTTACACCGTGTCTCATGGTGTGAAATAATAATTTGAATTTATAACACTCCTCCCCAAAGGCTCTTTTTTTTTTTTGAGTCAGAGTCTCACTCTGTTGCCCAGGTTGGTGAGCAGTGGCACGCTCCCGGCCACCGCAGCCTCAACCTGCTGGACTCAGGTGATCCTTCTGCCTCAGCCTTCCAAGGAGCTGGAACTACAGGTACGCGCCACCACACACCAGGCTAATTTTTTGATTTATTGTTTTTGATTTATCGCCAAGTTTCCTAGGCTGGTCTCGAACCCTTGGGCTCAGGCAATCCTCTCGCCTCGGTCTCCCAAAGTGCTGGGATTACAGGCCCAGCCACCAAGAGCTCTTTAAAAATAGCTAGAGCTAGATTTCAGACATTCATGTCAGAGGAGAGAAGTGAGAGGGAAGAAATTTTTCCCAACTTACTTTTTGGCTGTGGTGCAGAGAAGATTTTTTAAGCCATGATTTTGTGAAATGACGACTCCTGTAAGATATTTTATTAGGCGAACAGTACAAGTGAATTCTGTGTCCCACAGGCCGGCATCCCTCGGAACAACCATCAATCCCAAAGGTTCACATGTGGAGCACCTGAGTGGTCCTAAATCATGGAGTCTCTTTCTATCATTTGAGGAAAGAGACATTCCTCAGAAGCATCTTGAACACCTTTTGTAGAGTCGCTGACCTATTATTTCCAGCTCAGTGAATGTGGACAAGTGACACTCCCCGAGCTCATTTCCTCATCTGGGTAACTAGAGCAGTGGATGAGACTGAGTGTTCTTGAAGGTCCCTTCGAGCTTAAATAAATTTATGCTTTATTTGCCTGCGGTGGACTCTGAAAGGAGGAGAGACTGCATGTGACTCTGGGCCCCTCAGGCACAAAGACCAAAACCGAGAGCCCTGGGGTCCACGGCTTGAGGCCAGTGCCTCAGATGTATCCAAACGCACGGTGACACCGACACACACATCCGTGCGCTGTGCACTGCTGTCTCACTCAGAAACTAATTTTCAGGGCACTGCATTTCTTCTCAGATGACAAGAAAGCACATCTGTCCATGCTGCAGCATTCTTGCCTGAAGTTTACAAGAACAGCTCGTTGACTCTAATGACCACAGGCTGTCCTAGCACGATCTGCACGATGTTTGGAGGGTGATCTTGCTGACCTTCAGTCTTGACAAAGCCTTTCAGCCTTAATGCAAGTGCTTTCAGACCCCGGCAAGGCTCATTAAAACTCAGAGGAGCTGTTTATATTTTCCTGTCTGAAACTGGAATCTTATCTGAGGCATTCTTGACAGCCTCCTGTGGTTACACATGCTATGAACGGTCTTCATACTTCATAGTTACTGAATCTGATTCTTTTTATCTGAAGGATTCCAAAATACCTCATGAGCAGGCTTCTCTGTCGGCTGACTTGCTGATATTCAGCTGCTTGGTAGGTGCAGACTGGGAGTGTCCACCGACAGAGGCAAGGCAAATTTCAGTCCTAGTCATTAGGTCACTGGACAGAAAGTTCTACAGATTGTACTCTTGAACGAGCTTCCAGGATATACATCCAGAAAGATTTCTAGGATTAAGGAAAATGGGACACTATTGCACAATAAAAACAGGCTGTCTGCTGGGATGTAGCTGTCTAGTAGACATGTGGGGACCCATTCTCCATCCAGGGGCTGAGGGTTTGAAAATTGTTTTTCTCTCTCTGCCTGTCTCCTTGGTCCCTGCGTGTTTTACCTTTACATCTCTACTGTTAGCAAGCATTCTGCTAACCCCATGTATGTGGTCGTTGTACAAATCCCCACATCTTTTTATGTATATATTAAAAAAATTTTTTTTTAATTTTAAAGATGTGGGGTTCAGTTCAGGATTAGGTATACAAAGGGACTCATGCAGGTAAAGTTTGGGTCTTCCTTTGGTCCCCACTCTGCCTGGTTTGAAATCAGGTACTCTTATTGATGCTGTGTTCCTCCTCCCTACCCCAGCAGTATCCTGCTACTGCCAATCCCTTTCTTATAGAATTATGATAAATGTTCAGGGTTCACTTATGAGTGAGATCATGTGGTACTATGTCCTTTGTTTCTGTGATAGATCACCGGGTATGATTGACTCTAAATCCTTCCAAGTTGCTGCGAAGTCCATATATTTGTCCTTCTTTATGGCTGCATAGTAATATTCCTTTATGTATATGGACCACATTTTTTTAATCCAGTCTAGTTTCGACGAGCAGCATGGTTGGTTCCATGTTTTTTCTATTGTGAATAGTACTACAATTACATGTTTTATATTATGTTAATATCTCATCATAGTTGTGATTTTGAATTGACTGAGAAATTCAGAATCAAACTACGCCTTCCTTAGAATGCA
>CAUYQG010060818.1:0-12965 GCA_963574415.1 Tarsius wallacei | reverse complement strand
GACTGGAGTTAGGTGGTATCTCAGAGTGGTTTTGATTTGCATCTCCCTGATGATTAGTGAGGTTGAACATTTCTTCATGTGTCTGTTGGCTGCTTGGATGTCTTCCTTTGAGAAGTGTCTGTTCGTATCTTTTGCCCATTTTATAATGGGGTTGTTTGTTTTTTTCTTTTCCTCACGTTTGAGTTCCTTGTAGAGCCACAATGTTAAGCCTTTGTCAGACCTGGAGTTGGCAAATACATTTTCCCAATCTGTAGGCTGTCTCCCTGCTCTCTTGATGGTTTCTTTGGCTTTACAGAAGCTAGTCAGTTTAATGAGTTCCCACTTGTCTATCTTCTTTCTTATGGCCTGTAGGTTTTGGGTTAATGTATTTTAAAACTAGGAATTGTCACACCTCCATCTTTGCTCAAGATTACTTTGGCTGTTTGAGGATATTTTGTGGTTTGATTTCAACTTAGTTTTTTTTTCTATTTCTGTAAAGAATGTCACTAGGTTTTTGATAGGGACTATATTAAATCTTAGAACGCTTTGGGTAGTATGGACATTTTAACAATATTAATTCTTCCAATCCACGAACATGGAATATCTTTCCATCTATTTGTGTCAGGTCTAATTTCTTTCATCAGTGTTTTATCAGTACATACGTTTCTCACCTCCTTGATTAAGTTTATTACTAAGCATTTCTTTATGCTGTTGCAAATGGAATAGTTTTCTTAATTTCCTTTTTGGATAGTATGCACTTAATGTATTGAACACAAATGAGGTTTGTATGATTTTGTATCCTGTAATTTTAATAGATTTGTTTATTAAATCTAAAGGTTTTTTTTGGTGTAGTCTTTAGGGTTTTTTATATATTATATCACATGGTAACAGAGATAATTTTATTTCTTTTCTGATTTGGGATGTTTATATTTCCTTGCCTAATTTCTCTATTAGGACTTCTAATACTATGTTTAATAGAAGTGGTGAAAGTGGGTGTTCTTGCCTTCTTCTAGATCTTAGAGATTTTTGTTTCCCACTTTTCTGCATTGAGGATAATGTTAGCTGTGGGCTCTACATATATGGTCTTTATAGTGTTGAGGTAAATTCCTTCTATACCAAATATGTTGAGGGCTTTTTATAATGAAAGATGTTGAATTTTTTAAAAGTGCTTTTTCTGCATCTATTGAGATGATTGTGTGATTTTTATTCTTTGTTTTTTAATGTGGTATGTCATATTTTTTTGTTTGCATATCTTAAACTATCCTTGCATCACAGGGATAAATCCCACTTGGTTATAGCGTATTATCTTTTTAATGTGTTGTTGAATTCTGTTTGCTAATATTTTGTTGAGGGTTTACATTCATGCTCATCAGAGATATTAACCATTAGTGTTCTTTTCTGATGGTGTCTTTGGCTTTAGTATTAGGGTGATGCTGGCTGTAAGAAATGAGTTTGGAAGTTTCCCTCTTATATGATTTGGAAGAGTTTAAGAAGGATTTGTGTTAATTCTTTAAGTGTTTTGTAAAACTTACCTGGGAAGCCATCTGATCTTGAGCTCCTAAGCTTTTCTTTGTTATGAGGTTTTTGATTACTGATTCAAATTTCTAAGTTGTTATTGGTATATTCAGGCTTTCTATTTTTTTCTTGATTTAGTCTTATTAGGTTGTATGTTTCTAGGAATTTATCCAGTTTTCCTTAGTTGTCAAACTTTTTGGCAAAGTATTGTTTATAATAGTGTTCTATTTAGTTTCTTGAGGCATAAAGTTGGATTATTAACTTGAGATCTCTCTTTGTCTCTTTTGATGTAGGGTTTTATGACTATAATCTTACTTTTTAGAATGGCTTTTGCTTCCCATAAGTTTTGTTTTTATCTTCATTTGTTTCTAGGTATTTTTAAATTATTCTTTAGGTATCCTCTTTGACCCAATGGTTCTTCAAGAATATGTGACTTTTTGTGTGTGTATTTGCAAATTTTCCCATTTAATTTTGCTTTGATTTCTAGTTTCATTTTATTTGTTATTGATTGATAAAACTGATTAAATTTGTTAACACTAGTTTTGTGACATAGCATGTGATCTAGCCTGGATAATTTTTTTGTGTGTATTATGCTCTAATGGGGTAAAATATTCTACTTATGTCTGTTAAGTTCATGTAGTCTATAGTATTGCTCAAGTTTCCTTATTTATTTTGTTTGGATGATATAGCTATTGTTATAGATGAGGTATTGAAACCTCCTACTATTATTATATTGCTGCCTATTTTCCCTTTCAGATCTGCCAATGTGCTTTAAATACTTAGGTGCTCTGATGTTTTTGCTTGCATACATTTATAAATGTATGTATTCTTGTGAATTAACCCTTTCATCATTATATAATGACTTTTTTTGTCTCTTGTGACCATTTTTGGCTTAAAGTTTATTTTATTTGGTAGTATATGTGTAACCACTTCTGCTCTATTTTGGTTACCATTTAAATAAAATGCCTTTTTTCATCTTTTCACTTTCAGCCTATTGTGCATTTTAAAATCTAAACCCTCTCTTATAGAAAGCGAATAGTTGGATTTTCTTTTTAAGTCTATTCAGCCACTCTGTATCTTTTGATTGGTGAATTTAGTTCTTTTACATTTCAAGTAATTAATGATAGATTAGGGCTGACTATTGCTGATTTATTATTTTCTTTTTGTTTTGTAGTTCTTTTGTTCCTTTTTTCCCCTCTTTTGCTGTCTTCCCTTGTGACTTGATTTTTTTGTACTGATATACTTGAATTCTTTTTACATTTTCTCTTTACATTTCTCTTTTCTACTGTATGTTTTTTCTTTGTGACTACTTTAAGGCTTGCATAAAATTCCTTATATTTATGACAGTCTATTTTAAACTGATAATTTCAGTCGCATTTAAAAACTGTATGCTTTTACTTTTTTATTTCAGCGAATTATATTTTAGAAAATACATTTATGGATTTATCAATAAATTATGTATTTGTTCCCTGTGGATGCTGTCACAAATTACCACAAACTTGGAGCCTAGAAGTCTGAAATTAGTTTCATTGGCCTTGCCTCAAGTGTCTTCATGACTAGACCCCCTCAGAGTTCCTGAAGGGAAATCTGTCCCTTGCCTCTTTTAGCTTACATGACTACCAGCATTACTTTGCTTATAGTCATATAAAAGCATCTTCAAATCTCTCTTTCAGCACTGTGTTCACATTGCTTTCTCTTCTATGTGTGTGTCTCAAAATTTCCTCTGCCGCTCTACTATAAAGATACATGTGATTCTATCTAGAGCTCACTCTGTTGTACATACGTATGAGCCTTTCCAGCATATATGCCTACAATTAAAATTGCTGGTCATAGGGAATATGAAAGTTTAGAGTTTGGAGATAATGTTAAGCTTTTCCAGAATGATTTCACTGCTGTATCTTTACAACAGCACTGTATAAGAGACCTTGAAATACGTTTTCCCAACACTTGGTATTCTCAGACTTAGAGTTTTGCCAGCTTCATTGCTATAAAATGATACCTGGTTATGGTCTTGATTTGCCTTTCACTGATACAATATTGGCTATGACATACTTATTGTCCATATGAATTTTTTCTTCAGTTAAATGTTTATTTTATTAATTTATTTTTCCATACAGTTTCTGTTTATCCTATTGATATTTTTGGAGTTTTTAAGATGTAGTCTTTATATATATATTTTTAACATGGAATTTTGCTCTATCACTAAGACTTGAAAGCAGTGGTGGAACCATAGCATCATCCTTGGTTTATACTTATCTTCTATTATTACAAATGTTCCAAATGTCTTTTTCTGAACTATGGCTTTCTCCCTATTTTACCTTCCTTAAGGTGTTTTGGATGAATTATATTTCTTTTTTCTGGTTTTTGTGAATTAAGAAATTTTTCTCTACTGTACGGTCTTAAAATACTTATCTACATTTTCTTGTAGAAGCTTCATATTTTTGTTTTTACATTTTCAATCTTTATTTCATTTAGAGTTGATTTTTTAATCATGGCATAAGAAAATAGTCAAATTTGATATTTTTCCATAATGGGTAACTTTTTTAAACCTCAATTTGTTAAACAGTCCCTCCTGTTCTTTGCATATCCAAACTTTCCACACTTGAATAGTTCTCTATTGATCAATTTGCCTATCACTATGCCAACCATTGTCTTAGTTGTAGTTTTGGCATAAATCCTGATTGTTAAAATTCCTTAAAATAATTTTTTAGATTAAAAAAAATCCTCATAATAGGATCTATAGACAAAGTATGTTTTTCATGGCATTCTCCATTTTAAATATATTCCCTTCAAATACGTATTTCAAAAGGAGTAAAGTTAATTCTGAAACCAGATATTTGTTAAATATTCTAATTTGTAATAAATAAAAATGTCTTCTTAGTACTGGTACATTGAGACTTTACTTCTAGAGACAGTGTATTTCAAATTAAAAAAACAAAACTTTCAAATTTAAAGTGAATATTCACTAAGGATATTACTTGCTGTCTATTTCTCTAACTGTAAAATGGATCTGATGAAGTTTATATCTCAAAGTGAGTTTTTGATAATAAAAAACTGATAGATTTAATGTATTCTAATTAAGTGATATTCATTTATCTAGCATTTGCTTATGTTTGAGATTTTAATCTATTCTAGAGAATTAAGTGTCGGTACATTAAACATTTACTTTTTCCTAGGAGTACATTCAAAGTTGTTTCTGATAAGTTGGTTTGCCTGGAGAAGATTCTCATGGTGAGAGGAACATTACAGTAATCTGATGACAGTACTTTTACAGAGCTAGTGTTGCTTGAGAGGAGGCCAAATACACTCAGGTTGGACAATAGAGATGGCTTCAAATCCTTAGTGTGAACATGTCCTCTCATCTACCCCATATACTAGAGAAGCTAAAGGCACAAATATTTTGGGGCTTAATCAGCACTAACCTTTAGTTAAAAGTAATTTTTTGGAACCTTGAACATTACTGAGTCAACTTTTTTGAGTGAAGGTTTTTGAGAAGTTAGCTGGTAACTGGAATTCTGATATAAAATATTTCACCCTGAATCTATTCTCTAGATTTTTTCCAGTTCCTCATTATAAAGTTGAGATAGATATTTCAATAACCAGTTGAATCTTCAGTCAGCATTTTGACAATACAGTAAAGGCCATTTGATAATAATAGCCAATCGGAAACTTGTGGCACTCCCTTCCTGACCGAAAGAGTAGCATCACTGAAATTCCCAATGACAAAGCAAATTCTACTTTTTCTTTTCCTGTCACACTCAATCGAAGTTCAGAGTCTCAGATGGAAGCCCCCGTCTGGAGAAACTCAGGTCTTGTGCCAGCACCCTAAGTGCTGTGGTGAGAGGCAGACAGAAGAGTGGGTTTTATTTTTTTTCAGGTTCTTGAATGGAAGATAGTTCAACAAAACACATATGATGGGGAATTTTTCAGGCTAATAAATGTAAGTCAAATTCTAGAAAGCCAAAAAATATGTGTGATTTGCTCCAAATCACAGAGTTAAGTAAGAGAGTTGAATTCATTAACTCCAAGTCTTTGTACTCTATGATACTGCTACAAAAAACCAGTAGTAGACATTGCTTACGATTAGGTAAATCATGATAATTCCTTGGATTCATATTTGTTCTCAAAAAACAAACAAATCCTAAACTACTTTAACACTTGTTTACACTTAAAAGCTTAGTAGTTTAGAGCAGGTTTATTATCTTATTTAATAGATAACTATACTGAGATGATGAAAAATTAAATAACTTCCCTATGGCCAAACAGTAGTAGAATTAGCATTGCTAGTTTTTTCTAACTCTGTTTCAAACCATTAGTGTCCATTACCTGCCTTCTGAAAAGAATATGGCTACAAACTAAACACATTGAAGGTGAATGATATGTTTTCTTCTTAGAAACTCTTCATATGATGTAGGAGTTGGTAACAGGAAAACTGAAATCTATGAGATATAGAAAATAATGGATTTGTTCAAACTGGATTATGAGAAGATTAGTGCTGAATTCAAACTTATCATAGGTTTAAATAATGCAAAGTCTGGCATAGTACAGATCCCTCTCTTAAATAAAAAGGTACTTCAAAAACTTCCTGGTATATTTCCACTCTAATAATCCTACACCACCTGTAAAAACAAAACTAGTAGTATAGGACTCCACTAAATGGATTATATGTTTCTTAGCTGACACCTGTTCAGAGGTGTTTAGATCCTGGGATCTAAAACAAATCCATATCTATTGATCAAGCCTAGATACAGAATTTAATTGTCAGGAAACAATAGTAGTTTTAAAGCAAAAAAAAAAAAAAAGATTTAAAAATATTATGTATTTTATTTTAAGCTCCTTTAGTTTGAGATTATCTCAAAGTCAAAATCTTAATTCAATGATATAGAGCAGCATAATTTATGAAGTACTCCCACAATGTAACCACACTGTGAAGCACTGGCCAGTTTTAGGATTGTGCAATTATACTGTCATATATCATGGGCTAATAAGTCGTGGTGTCAAGGAAGGCACTTGGATCTGCCAGATCTCACAACTCAGGGACTTTCTACAATATTGGGCATGCCTGGTCTGCCTGGCTCAATATGGTAGCCCTGGATTCAGCACTAGAACTTGAGAGTTATCATGCTTAGTCCACAGTTTTTTTTCACTTTATCTTGGGTTATCTGTGACCCAGAGAAGAATACAGAATGAAGACAAGCATAAACTTGAGTTTTGTTATAATTTTACTTGTAGAAATACATTGAACTTATAAAAACACATTTAGTAATTCAAGAGGCAACAGCAACAATTAAATAAAAGAGAATAATAGTTGAAAGAAAATATAGTCTAAACTCCTGTAATATTCTAAAATTTAAAGAAATCAGAATCGCTCAGGACCCTGATATAGAGGAAAATAAATGTTTTCCAAACTTGGATTTTATTGGGTGTATGAACTGGCAAACTTTATAGAAGGCCCAGGACCTAGGAACAACTCTGCATCTCTTTACAAGGTAACATGTTTTATGATAAGACTTAGCCTTAACTAAGAAATAACATAGCTCATTATGTTTCTTGAGTATTTGCAGAGCTATGACATGAATATTCCAGTGAATGTGCTATAAGGAAATGCAGGAAGAAAAATAAAAGCAAGAATGGGCAGATGTAGCTATTCTTCTGTTCTTTGCGATGAGAGGAAGGGAAAAGAGTAAAGTAGATCATCCCAGGAGAAACAACAAGCAGATGGAAGTTTCTTCTAGGAATTCTCTTTCCACCTATATTCCTGGGAGCCCTACTGCCCAATATGCAGTCTTGTGAGGAAAAGTTTGGTAAGAAATAACTTTACACTAATATGCTAAAGCCAGATATTTCTATAGGTCCTTAATTTAGGCAATATATGTGTAATGTGGTGTGTTGATAGGAAACTTATTTTGGAATAGGCATTTCATCATTCTTAAGCCTGATAAAAAAGTAAGAGAAAGTAGAGATAGTCCTTGAACCTTCATCCTAGAATATAATTGTCCTTCTTGTAAATCAAATCTCATTCGTGGTTTAGGAAAGAGAAGAGACAAACAGAGATAAATCTCTTAAAGCAGAAACATGCTTGGAAGTAACTATTTCAAGTTATTTTACTCTAGTACAGTATAGCTGGCCTTTAATGTTTATATGAATCACATAAAAATAGTGTAAAACATATAGTTATGTTTCACTTCTAGGAGATTCTAAAGCACACAGACTTGAAAAACACATGGGAATCCTTAGATCCACAAAATATAGTATTCCTGTTTTGTTCAGCAGTAGCTAAGCTCTTAAAAGTATGTGTGACACAGCTCTAGAGCCTAAAATTTAAGAAGAAAGAGGATAAGATGAAAGAAATTGCAAGGAGCTGAATGAAAATGGTTGTATTGTGAGGGCTGATAGGATGATTCTTTGAAAGGAAAAAAAAAAGAATGACAAGAAAGGAAAGCTTTGCATTCTTTTATCCTAATGGATTGTTTTTCAGATATATTGTTTGTCTTTTGAAATGTGTCCCTTGATCATAGCTAATGGTAGCTGAGGATTTCAGTAAGGTGCTTTGTCAGTTACAAGTATTGGAATGTACAGAAACAGATAAAATTCAGCATTTTTGCTAATGTAAACATCCATCCAAAGAGGTAGTATTTGAATATGCTATTTTAATAGAATATGTAAAAATAAAAATATTTTTGTATCTCAACTTATAAGGCACTTCTATTTCCTCTATAGACTCTCTGAAAAAAACGTGTTTAGTATTTTTAAGCTATTTGTTTATAGTTTATAAAACAAAAGTGCAGCTTCTTAGAGAATTGAAAACAGTAATTAAATATAAAGTTACTTCATAGCTTTCTGAACATTCGTCATCAAAGAAGAGTTTCTGAGCTAGTGTAGCCTATAGATTTGAATTTATTGACTAAGATTAATATTATGCAAGAAAAAAATTAGCCATACAAAAATATGCATATATAAATAAAAATTAGCCAAACAAAAATATACTCTATTATAACATGAGTTTTTCTTTAAATTTTAAGACTGTTAGTATACACACCATTGAAATTGCTTCCAAAGGAAATTTAAAGAATAGAATAGCAGACTAGTGAAATAAAATAAGTTAAATTAGAGCAAGGTCTAATGCAATGTGTTTCGGGGAAATAGAATGTATGTTTAATGAAAACCAAACCAAAACAAAAACTAGCAAGAAAAAAACAAAAAGAATTATTGAGAATGATATTCTAAGTACTCACAGAAAGGTTAGAATATTCTCTGAAGATAGGAATCCATGGGGCAAATTGTCTAACTTGTTTTCAAGGTGAGACCTGGAGGAAGAAAAGGGGAAACAATGATGCGGGATTGCAGAGCTGGGAGAGCCTGAAACCTCTCCTTTAAGCTGGTGTGATAGGGCCATAAGGACCGTAGAAGGGACTTTCTGGTCCTTACTCATTAATCACAGGATATATCTTTAATATTTTCCCTTAGTGCTTTTAAAAACATACCTAGTACTATGCCCACTTTATGTGCTAGTCTTGAACTTTATTGCTTAATCTTCTGTTTTTACTTCTGCCTCATCTGAACTTGACAGTTACATTAAAGCTTTGGGTATGACCATGCTCTGCTCTCTATGTTTGATCCAATCCTAGGTCCTAGGTATCTTCATATCATACCACACATTCAGCTGCTCACAGCCACTCCCTCCTTCAGCTTTTCACAGCCACCCCCCAGCTATTACTTACATAAATACATTTAACTTATTAATGTTAAGCCTAAATAAATAAAGCCTTATGGAGGTTAGGTAGCTTACCAAAATCATTCAACTAGTTAATAAACTATCCTGGTCCAATTATATCCATTACAGTTCTTTTTCTACCAACAATTCTCTCTTTTTAGTCTTATTATTGCCTTCACACATCTTTTAGATACATTAGTTTGCAATTTGGTTCTCCTACCAAAATTTTAAAAATAATTTATTTTATTATTTACAGTTCTCAAATAATAACACATTGGCCTTTCTTGCATATAATACAAATGCTGCTTGGATGAAATTTATGTTCCTGCCTCTTCTTTTCTTAGCTACTTCTTGCTGTTATTCATACCACTAGAAGATTTAAAGGCATTCTGACTTATTAAAGAGAAGAAGTTTAGGATGTGAAATATATTGCATATTCTAAAAGCCAGAATAATGCTGGACTATATAAACATGCTTAGTATAAACAGTTCACAAGGCACAGTATTCCTGTCTTGTTCAACAGTAGTTAAGCTCACAAAAATGTGTGCTATATGGTCCTAGTGTCTAACATTTAAGAAGGAGTTGGAGAACCTGAAAGGACTTGCAAGGAGCTGAATGAAAATAGCTGCCCGTATTCTGAGAGCTGATAGAAATTACCCATTTCAGTTTTCCTCTACACCATGCGGGTTCAGAGTTAGCCAATGTCTTCTAAAGCAGCATCATCTAAAATGGCTGTGTCCATTTGACATTCATGAAAGTATAAAGATTATCAGTTCAGGTCTAGCCATGTTAACTTGATATATACATATTGCAGACAAGAAATTATGGCATGTAGCCTCTGTCAAGGCAAAGGGGAATTGGATGTCTGAAATAATAGAGGCAAAGAGGCAGGCATGTATGAAACACCATTGATATAGACAACCAAGGTTTCAAAATTCTGGGCAGACTATCAAAATGTAACCCTATATAGAGTCTCAAAGAAAGCATAAACAGAATATTTGATTACCATTTTCACTTATTTTTTCCCCATCCTATAAATACTAAGAATATCCTCGTGGCTTCAAAGTTTATAAAATCAAATGTCCCAGATATTTCAAGTGTAAATTAACCTCTAATAGAATCCTAGAAGCCAAATTTAAATGCTCAGATTTCTATTTTGGGTTTCAGTAATATAAAATATAAAATTTCCAATAAGCTTTAAAGATTGCCACTGTATGTACCAGAGGTATAAAAGTCATTGCCTTTTATGCTCAGATTTAGCTTTAATTGGTTTTAGGCCATTTCCAGAATTTTGGAAAGAATGATTGGCTTCACAGAGATGCTACTTGACTTATAAGATTTGATCAGTTGGGGGAAACAGTCTTAGGTAGAATGAGTGGAGGAGGGGAGAGAATTGAAACCACAGAAATGAGAGTAGCTGAGGGAGAAACTTTCCTGTATGCCTTGGAGATTACTGCTAGAGCAATTGTTCTACATTTGAATTTATAGCTATGAGACTTCAGGAATATATGTATGAGAAAATGGCACTGAAAATGACAGCTTAAGCCACATGGGCCTAAATTTTCACCAAGCACATGCTCTCAAAATGAAACCTGGAGTGCACAATTTAACCAAAAATTCAAGAATGGAGTTTTATCTTAGACAGTGTCTGGCCAGTTACTGCTGACTTGGACTAAAGTTGCCACAGGCACTCCTTGAGAAGTAACTGCTGAGCACAGGTAGAAATGGAGTATTTCCAAGCTCTCAACTTGGTTTTCTAAAACAGATTAATTATTTCCTAAACCAAATTCTTTAAAAAACCTAAATTCTAATCCTGAAAATAACACGTTATAGTAGTAGCTCTGGAACTAGATCTCAGGATATATATTATTCCAGCCTGTGCCCTGGCAATTTTTTTCTTCTCTGTGCCTCAGTATCTTTAATACTGGATTGTCGATGGTGTCCAGACTGAGGTCTTACAGGTATAGCTGGGAGAGGTCAACTGGAACCAGAAGGAGAGATTTATTCAAGATCTAGAAAAGTACCAAGGGGCAATGATGGAATGACAAGATCATAAGGAAGGCAAAAAGTAGCAGCTGTCAGCATTTTGATAATGTTTCTATGTTCATTGAGGTAGGGTGATACAGAGTCCAGAGAGAGATGGATGGAAGCCAAGAAATCAGCAGGCATAATGGTGATGATACTACAGAACATTTACTTCTTTATTCTGTTAAACTCACTAGATACTTGCAGACTTCATTCACTTGACCACTCAGTAACATCTATACAACTGACTGATGTTTTTAGAAACACAAGCCTCCTGGATGATACTTTGCATACCATTAACAATTCTAAGGAGACTATGTCAATTCATATTTTTATCTCCACTTTTCATGTCAGAGACTGAGGCTCAGGAGGTAAAGCAACACATCCAGGTCTTTCTGACTCTAAGATCTTAGATGTCAACCAACACAGTTTGCTGTGCCTTTTGTATCATATTGAAAAAGAGTGAAGACATGAAATAGGAGATATATAACGATGAGTAGGCTGGATGTCTCTATGCAACACAAGATCAGGTTTAAAGGACTAGTAGAAAAAGCAATCTAGAAGCACAGAAGCTTGATGTCAGACAAGAAGTGTTAATAGACGACAAAAGAGAAGAGTGGGTGCTAAGATGAGCGGAGAAACGCTGAAGAACTGAAAGCTCATGTCATTGAGTGTTATTGAATGTTGATATCACTCCCATGATGTTCTCTAAACAAGTGTGCAAGATGAGCCATCAGAATATTAAGACAATGTTAGATTGTCAATCTAACTAGTCATATACTATTTGTTATTAAAAAAGAGATTATTTTATTACTATTAAATGCATAGATTGGTCCTGGTAGTGGTGGCAGCTGCTACTGCTGTTGATGTTTCTTGTTTTTCTTCTCCTTCTCTTCTTCCTCTTCCTCCTTGGACATACATGAGAAAATCATATGTAATGTGCATTTTCCAATATATCCTGAATGATAAGCAGAAATCTTACAATGTAGAGGCATTGACAGTGTATTGTAGCTTACCTGAGTCTAGTGAAGTGAATTTATGGATTACAGCATCTGGTTTTAATTACACCAAACCTTCTCCACGTTGGCAAATGGTTCTAAAAGATGCCTGCAAAACACCGTGGATTGAAAAAAATTAACAATGCAAGACTAAGCAAAGAAGACAACGACAGAGCTATTGTCATTTCTGCTTCTAGCACAAGTGCTTGGTTGGCTACATTAGAAAGTAAAATAAGGATGACTAATCTCACCAGCATACTCATACCACATTACTCTCATTGAGCACACTAAAGTTTTTGTACATTAAAAATTAAACTAATATGAATTTATGCCACGTTATTTCTTTTTGAGGTTTAGAATTCAGCTGTGGCTTTGGAGGGATGAATCATTCTACATTGGGATGGTCCTCTGGGCAGTGGCAGCCCTGGGGGAAGATTTCATACATCGGCATCTTTTTTTTCTTTTTTTTTTTGAGTTGGAGTCTCACTCTGTCGCCCAGACTGAAGTGCAGTGGCCGCTCCCGGCCACCGCAGCCTCGACCTGCTGGGCTCCGGCAATCCTTCCGCCTCAGCCTTCCAAGTAGCTGGAACTACAGGCGTGTGCTACCACGCCCGGCTAATTTTTTGATTTATTGTAGAGATGAGGTCTTGCCAAGTTGCCCAGGCGGGTCTCGAACCCGTGGGCTCAGGCAATCCACTCACCTCAGCCTCCCAAGGCGCGGGATTACAGGCTGA